>SJYQ01010642.1:287459-299511 GCA_006410935.1 Redunca redunca
TAGGAATATATCTACCTAAAGAAACTAAAGACCTATATATAGAAAACTATAAAACACTGATGAAAGAAATCAAAGAGGACACTAATAGATGGAGAAATATACCATGTTCATGGATTGGAAGAATCAATATTGTGAAAATGAGTATACTACCCAAAGCAATCTACAAATTCAATGCAATCCCTATCAAGCTACCGGCGGTATTTTTCACAGAACTAGAACAAATAATTTCAAGATTTATATGGAAATACAAAAAAGCTCGAATAGCCAAAGCAATCTTGAGAAAGAAGAATGGAGCTGGAGGAATCAACTTGCCTGACTTCAAGCTCTACTTGAAAAACCACAGTCATCAAGACAGTATGGTACTGGCACAAAGACAGAAATATAGATCAATGGAACAAAATAGAAAGCCCAGAGATAAATCCACACACCTATGGACACCTTATCTTTGATAATCATGATAGTAACTTGCTTACTATAAATAAGTAAATTCCTAGTAACTAGAAATTTAGAAAGGTGATTAGTAAAATTTAGCTAGTGACTTTTTCAGGTGAATGGAACTGTTGACCATCAGGGAGAAGTTATAGTTTGTCAGGGATATGGTGTATGTATGCTCAGTCGCTCAGTCATGTCTGACTTTTCGTGAACCCCTGGACTGTACAACACCAGGCTCCTCTGTATATGGAATCCTCCAGGAGAGACTCTTGGAACTGGTTGCCATTTCCTTTTCCTTCCGCCTTATATCTATTCTCATTTCAATGAATATTTTTGTATCCATAATCATGATTGAATTTTCCCTGTGTTTTTTTTTATTGTGCCTGTTAAAAATAATGGATAACTGATGCTATCTATAATTATGTATTCATGTGACATATTCCATGTCACTGTTGTATTTCTAGCCACCTTTGTTTTTTCTCATTCCATCTTTGTTTAACTTGTAAACTATGGTGTTCTAAAAGCTTAAAAAGTGACCTAAGACCTAATTTAGATGCTTCTTCTCTAAGGAATTTCAGTCTAGAATTTTTCTGCAACTTTTTTCAGTCACAAATGGTCTTGCCTTATAAAAATCCAATAGCTGTTGAAACTATTGCATTATTTATTTTCTCTCTTGAATTGGGCACANAATTGGGCACAGTAATTCCTTGTAGATTTTTCCAATATTTTATAGAGTTAATAAATAAATATCATTAACAGCAAAAAAAGAAAAACACAAATACTTATTACAATTAAGAAGTAAGATCAGAACTAAAGTCTTCTCTCTTTAAATGCTAAGAAAAGGGAGAGGACAAAAAAAAATCTTAAGAGCAATAGTTAATTTCATATTCATAAAGGAAGTTCCACTTTCCGTGGAAATACTATTCTAGGAATCACCATAGCACATTTTTTCTTCAAACCTTTTATGTTTTCCTATGAAGAAAATTGTAGCTTGCAGTTTTTATCAGTGGCCAAATTTCTGCATCAAATCAATTGAAGGAATGACAAACAATGCATCATAAGGCCAGATATTCAAGTAACTGGTTTAACACATGCAGGCATGCTAAGTTGCTTCAGTTGTGTCCAAATCTGAAACCATATGGACTATAGCCCGTGAGGCTTTTCTGCCCATGGAATTCTCCAGGCAAGATTACTGGAGTGAGTTGCTGTGCCCTCCTCCAGGGATTCTTCACAGCCAAGGGATCACACCTGCAACTCTTAAGTTTATGGCATTAGCAGGCAGATTGATAATCACTAGTACCACCTGGGAAGGCCAAACTGGTTTAATATTACAATATAGATGCATGGTTCAAATCTTATGAATAGGCAGAAATGTCCACATTGATCAGTCTCAGTGTTGATGTATGGCAAAACCAGTACAATATTGTAAAGTAATTAACCTCCAATTAAAATAAATAAATTTAAAAAATAAAATAAAAGAGTACTAGATATGTGTATATATGAGGATATAATGTATCCTCATAACTTTTCTATCCTAGTACTCATAGAGATATCATTTTATACATCTATTAGGTCAGTGAACATCATGGCATCTGGTCCCATAATTTCATGGCAAATAGATGGGGAAACAATGGAAACAGTTACAGACTTTACACTGGGGGATGCCAAAATCACTGCAGATGGTGACTGCAGCCATGAAAGTAAAAGACACTTGCTCCTTGGAAGAAAAGCTTTGACCAAACTAGACAGCATATTAAAAAACAGAGACATTACTCTGCTGACAAAGCTTCTTCTGGTCAAATCTATGGTTTTTCCAGGAGTCATGTATAGATGTAAGAGTTGGACTATAAAGAAAGCTGAGCCCTGAAGAATTTATGCTTTTGAACTGTAGTTTTGAAGAAGACTCTTGAGGGTCCCTTGGGCTTCAAGGAGATAAAACCAGTCAATCCTAAAGGAAATCAGTCCTAAATATTCATTGGAAGGAGTAATGCTGAAGCTGAAGCTCCAATACTTTGGCCACCAGATGAGAAGAACTGACTCCTTGGAAAAGACCCTGATGATGGAAAAGGTTGAAGGCAGGAGAAGGGGATGACAGATGATGAGATGTTTGGATGGCATCACCGACTCGATGGACATGAGTTTCAACAAGCTCCGGGAGTTGGTGATGGACAGGGAAGCCTGGAGTGCTGCAGTCCATGGGGTTGAAAAGTGTCAGACACAACTGTGCAACTGAACGGAACTGAACTGATTAGCTCAACACACAGATGTCCTCTTTTCCTTTAAGTTTTCAGAAGAATTTGGAGAGTTAATTTGGATGTTCTATATCTCTTTTAAAAATTGTGCAGCAAATTGGCCTGATCATTTTAATTTTCTAAAAAAATATTTCTAATAACAAAGAAATTTTTAAAAATCTATCTGGACATCTAGGTTGCTTCCATGTCCTGGTTATTATAAACAGTGCTGGGGGGTTCAGGATGGGGAACACATGTATACCCGTGGAAGATTCATGTTGATGTATAGCAAAACCAATACAACATTGTAAAGTAATTAGCCTCCAATTAAAATTTTTAAAAAAGTAAAAAAAAAAAACAAAACTGAAAAAAAATCTATCTGGATTGTAATTAAAGAGCAGCAACATATATACACTACCATGTGTAAAATAGATACCTGATGAGAAGTTGCTATATAACACAGGGAGCCCAGCTTAGAGCTCTGTGATAGCCTAGAGGGTGGATTGGTAGAGGGGAGGGAGGTTCAAGAGGAAGGCGATATGTGTACAGTTATGGCTGATTTGTGTTATTGTATACCAGAAACCAACACAATATTTGTAAAGCAATTTTCCTCCAGTTAAAAACTAAATTAAAAAAGAATATATTACACCCAGCCATTCAGTATACAATTATATATAGGAGGCATTTGTGATAATGATAATGATGAAAAAACCTTCATACCACTTATTATAATGTTTCATCCTTCAACATGCATTTTCACAAATGTTAATGTAAAACACTTCAATACAATTAAGAAGGTAGAATGGTTATGATATTCATTTCACAGGTTAAATTATTCTCCTTTGTGTTACAGGTCTAAACCTCTCCAATCTTATAACAGATATTTCCCACAGTATTTTCTGGCTAATTACTTATATATTAGTTCCTTTTCAATTCCAAAATGTTGGACTAAGGTACTTCTTTCCAAAATCATATCTTGACAAGCTGACTCACATAAGCAAACTGAGAGAGGCAAAAGCAAACAGAGAGGCAAAAGTATGCCTAGAATCACGGGACAAGTGAGTCACAAAACCTTTGCACAAAGAAGGTACTACTGTCCTAGATCAGGTTGCTAGTTTATATCTGTTCATTGTTGCCATGCCACTATCAAACAAAGTCATCATAAATTTTTTTTTTTTTTAGTTCAAAATCTCAACCCTGGTCTTCAGTATGAAAACATTTAGAAATCACTACTTTAGGCCTTTTTTTTTTTTTTTTTAACTTTACAATATTGTATTGGTTTTGCCATACATCAACATGAATCCACTGTGGGTGTACACATGTTCCCAATCCTGAAACCCCCTCCCACCTCCCTCTCCATATCATTTGTTTTGATGATAGTTTATTAGGAGAATTTTGTTGGCAAATGACATAACTGTAAGTTGACTGTGCAAGTGAGTGTGTTTGTGTGTGTGTTTGTAATCAACACAGGTTTATTATACTACCTCTTTAGCCCTTTATTATACTATTTCATTAGCTTTATGTTGAGACAGTAAGATAATACATTGCCCAATAAGCATGGAATTAATAAACATCAAGTAACTTGAAAGTGACAAGTGAAAAAGAATAAAATATTTTGGTTATTTGAATTGTGTTTTCAGGTGTCTTCTTCACTAAAAATCTCTGGGTATCCTGTACGATAAAGTTTTTCACTCATGATTTGGGATTAATTGGGCCCCGTCCTCCTACACTTGTTAATATTTCATGGAGATTTCTTCCTAAACAATCTTCTTAAAAATGACTACATGCCAAAGAAGTAATAATACTCATCATGAGGAGTGAAACATTAAAAACAGCAACACTAAGGAAATGCCAACATAGAAGGGAAAAGAGACAGCAATGGAAAGGGAGGTAATCTTTGTGTCTAAGATACATGTATATAGTGTGGCATATGTATGTGACCAAATATACTTTTTGAATGAATATTAATATAAACCAATGGTGAACAGGATAAATACTTATTTGAAAGGGAAATAAATGAATTAGCTAAATGTGCAATAGTATGAACCAGAATTTACATGTTAACATTGGCAGAGCTTGATAAGGAATGAAGGTAGAGGAGAGTAAGAGTGATAAACTTTAAAAATAAGGAAAAGGAAAAACAAGTCATGACCATTTCTTCCTACATGCCACTGAGAACAAGTGTTCAAGTAGTTTACAGTCTCTTGCCAAAAGCATTCTTATTATTGGTCATCTTACCAACTAAGTGCTTTGTTTCCCAAGATTTCATTTCCAATTACCTTTCTATTAGATGCATCAAATTTAAATTCCACAAAGACAGCCATTTTTGTCTATTACCACAATGTTCCATTCCATTGAATAAAACCCAACAACTCCCATTTAGCAGCTTTTTCAATCAAAACAAATCCAATCCCTTTCATTAGAGCTATGTAGCTCATCAAACCCATCTAGGAAATGTTGACTGACTATGTATTATAGAATGTTCACCTTGGAATTTCTTTTCACATATAGTTTAGAGAACAATCACCAGCTAATTGACTCCAAAATTTGCAATTTCCCCAAAGTACATGGGGATTCTTTCTTAGAAACTAATGATAATTTCATGTTTTCCTTTGATGGATGTTGGCTGACTTCTCACTTTCTCATGTATAAACGTTTACAATTCTATCATCAATAGAGCCAAGAAATAGATGAAGCTAAGCTGCTTGACTAATTGACTGGCATTAACGTAATTAAACATATTAAGATCTAGATTGATAGCCACTGAGTGATTTTAACGACTAGCATGTTCATTTCAGGTAATCTGCCATTCGGCCTTTAACATAATGGGCTCAACAGAACATAAAGTTATTATTTTCCAAATTTTTGACATATGGGATATCATTATTAATATCACCATAAAATTACATATTTAACAGTGAACGATAATTTTAAGAGGTTTTCAATAATCATAATGGTAGCCTTGTTATAATTTGAAATTCTTTCATTTTGTAGAACATTAATAAAATGTAGGATTAGCTATGGAGAAATTCACTGTTGGCAACTTTTCATTAGCACATTAATTCATTTCTTTATGATCTTCCATATGCACAGAAGTAAGACAGGCTTCATGAAACCCTGGAGTGTTGCAAAAGTAGCTGGGGAAAGGCTTTATAATCTTATAAGGAACACATAAGATGCAGCTAAAAATTAAATGGAAAAATGCAGTGACACAGTTTCCTGAAAACAACAGACACATTTCTGAGGGAATGTAAACAAAATCATCAACAGGACAGAAGAGAGGCACTAGGAAAAATTATTTTAATAAAACTCACCTTGGGCTCACTTTTTAAATTAGGTGGTTGTCATTCATGGGACAATAAAAAGTAACGAAATATCAGGGATTTCTGTGAGGTACCTGACAATGTGAGCTTCGTGGCTCAGTGGTTAAGAATTCTGCAATGCAGGAGAAATGGGTTCAATCCCTAGATCAAGAAGATCTGCTGGAGAAGGAAATGGCAACCCACTCCAGTATCCTTGTCTGGAAAATCTCATGGACAGAGCAGCCTGGTGGGCTACAGTCCATGGGTTCTCAAAGAGTCAGACATAGTAACTAAACAACAAAAATAACAACCTAAGAAGCCAACATGGAGAAAAGATAGAAATTAGACAATGCTGAGAAACCTTAAGAACTAATTACATATTATATTTTCTCTAACTTTGTTTGTTTCCCATTAGCTTGCTATGAACTCAGGAACTGATATGGAATATATAAGATTATGGCTTATATGAATAGAATACATGTAATAATTTATACCTACTGATATAAATCTTTCTTTTCAGTTACCCATAAGGACATCTGAACTCTGTAGAGATGGGACACAGGATTTGCAACTTGGTTTATCCAAAAGGTACTAAGGAATTATTTGCTTACATTCAAATGATAAAAACTGTTTAAGTGTGATTAGTCTCTATCTAAGTTTATCACTAGAGTGTAATACAGCACAGAGTAGGAATTTAACCAAAATGCATGAAATTTAAAGCACATTTGATATTCCTTGTGTAAGAAAATGGAGAAGGCAATAGCACCCCAATTCAGTACTCTTGCCTGGAAAATCCCATAGATGGAGGAGCCTGGTAGGCTGCAGTCCATGGGGTCGCTAAGAGTCGGACACGACTGAGCGACTTCACTTTCACTTTTTACTTTCATGCATTGGAAAAGGAAATGGCAACCCACTCCAGTGTTCCTGCCTGGAGAATCCTAGGGACAGGGGAGCCTGGTGGGCTGCCGTCTATGGGGTCGCACAGAGTTGGACACGACTGAAGCGACTTAGCAGTAGTGTAAGAAAAAAGATCTGTATGTTTTTTCTGTGATCCTAGGAACAATGTCTAATCCTAACTATGTCTAATAATCCTGATTAGGATTGATGTTGGCACTATTCAGTCACTGAATCATGTCTAACTCTGCAACCTCATGGACTGTAACAAATGAGGCTCCCTGGGGTCCTCCATTGTCTCCAGGAGTTAGCTCAAATTCATGTCTATTGAGTTGGTGATACTGTCTAACCATCTCATCCTCTTCTGCCCCCTTCTCATTTTGCCTTCAATCTTTCCCAGCATCAGGATCTTTTCCAGTGAGTCAGCTCTTTGCATCGGGTGGCCAAAGTACTGGAGCTTCAGCTTCAAAATTAGGTCCCTTCAATGAATATTCAGGATTGAGTTCATTTAGGATTGACTGGTTTGATCTCCTTGCTGTCCAAGGGACTCTCAAGAGTCTTCTCCAACACTATAATTCAAAATTATCATGTATCAATTAACTTATTGATAATTGCTGCACATTTATGTAATAACAAGCATCAATTTTCTAGTATATATTTGACTTACAATAAGTTATTATAAAGCTAAAAGGTATTGTCATGAATATAGACAGAAAACATAAATTCTGAAAATAATTTATTTGCTTATATGTATTAACACTTTCTATAAAAGGTTATGATGATGTCAGATTAAAAAAAGGGTACAGTGAATAATTAAACAGAATATATCAACTAACAGCATTCTTAAAGGCAGATGTTATAATATACAAAACAAATTTACTATATGGACATTTCTATTGAGTAAACTATTATTCCAGATAAAATAAATAAGCAGATTTTTAATTAAAACATCACTTAATTCTTTGACCACTGATTATTATCATCAAGTGATTTGAAGTGCAAAGCAAGCAAATGATTTAAATCTAAGAATCTGGCTCTTGTGAAATATATGTTGGTTTCATTAATTTAAATAACTGTATTCATGCTCAGGTTATATAAATATTTAAAGCATAATCCCTGCTTATAGTGTTCTTATAAGGTTTTTAGGAAGGTATCACAGGTACAGAAATATAAAGACCCAGATTTACAAAAGTGGGAGCCAAAAGATTACAAACCTGTTGGCAAAACATCTAGGGAATCCGAGAGAATATGATTTTTGGAATCAAGGTCCTTATGGTGGTAAAAGTGGCTAGAACTTAGTATAAGTTACCAACACACACTCATTTCTTTTTAATTTTAACAAAATTGAACTTTTGGACAATGATACTAATTAATAAATCTTGAAAGAAAACTTTTTATATAAACAACTATGTTCAAGGTGGTTGACTCCTCCTGTGAAGGATTAAATATGTTTTGGGATGAACTATGTGCCCTTCAATATTCCCACGTTGAAGTGCTGACCTCCAAATACATCAATATGTGACCACTTTTGAAGACAAGGTCTTTATAAGAGGTGATTCACAGGGAGCCCCAATCCAGTATGGGGCTTCCCAGGTGGCGCTAGTGGTGAAGAACCTGCCTGCCAATGCAGGAGATAAGAGAAGTGGGTCCAATCCCTGGGTCAGGTAGATCCCCTGGAGGAGGAAATGGCAACCCACTCCACTGCTGTTGCCTGAAGAGTCCCATGAACAGAGGAGCCAGGAGGGATACAGTCCCTGAGGTCACAAAGAGTCAGACATGACTGAGCAACTTAGCACAGCCAATCTAGTATGACTAGTGTTCCTGTAAGAGGACATTTGGAAAGTCCCTGATAGTCCAGTGGTTAAGACCCTTGCAATGCAGAGGTTATGGGTTCAATCCCTCATCTGGTTACAAAGATCCTGTGTGCCGCAGGGTGCCACCAAAAAAAAATGGGGGGGGCGTGGAGCAGGACACTTGGACAGATAAACAGAGACAGGGGAAACGCACAGACAAGGATGACCATGTGAGGACATGAAAAAAAAGACAGCTAACCACCTGCATGCCGAGGAGAGAGGCCTCGGGAGAAGGCAGATCTACCCACAACCTCATATTAAACTTCTATCCTCCAGAAATGCGAGAAAATAAATTTCTGTTTCTTAAGCCAGCTGGACTGTGGTATTTTGTTACAGGAGCCCTGGAAAAGTGATAAAGGATGGAAGCAAGTTGACGTCAACACAGCTAGGTCTTTTGTTCCTTTTTAGTCTGCCCAGCAATTACTATTAAATATTTACTGATACAATTTAAGTGATATAGATAAGGATGACTGGTTAAACAATAGTTTATGTGCATTGTCTTTAATTATAGTTCACTATTCCTGGATATATTTCTCGAGCAACAATGCACTTACATATTTATGATAGTGAGGATAATATATGGATTCTCCAAGGGAACCAGATGGAGTTTCTTTTCATTCGAAAGTTGAATACTATTAACTTGAGGCAACATAAGATGAATCTGAAATCATGCCCTTCCCTAAAGGCAAGAGAGCACCTTATCCGCTATTTCCAGAACCTTTCAGGATCAATAAATTTATCTTGAAAAAAAAATCATCTCTGAACAGATGTTCTCAAATAAGTCTAAAATCTTTCATGAAGTGTTTTTCATTACAGATATGTTTCATGATTTTAAAGAATCTTATTTCTAATTTATGTGCACAAACTTGTAACTCATACACAGCTATATCAATAATTCTGTTGAGTATGACTTCTAACTGAATAGTGATTAATATGCAACCAATGAATCAAAGATCCTGTGTTTTGCCTTCTTTGAAGTAACAATCTGCCTTGTTTTCATTCTAGCCATGAAATCAGAAGATGCAGGAATTCAACTGAGAACAGTCTCAAAATTCCTCATTTTAATACATGGAAGTTCATTTTTATACACAATTACTGAATGCCCTATAAGATAGAGTCATTGTATTTACAATCTCATTTCAATCAATTTCCAAGTCGTATATCGCTAAAGAGTTTAATTTTTACTAATGTCAGAAATGAGTTTGGTGAAAGTAGTTTTGCTCACGCAGTCCTTTTACAAATGTCTTCTTATTCTTTGCCATCAGTTGAATTGACATTTTGATCAGTCTCTTAATCTGAAAAGAATGCCGGCTGAGAAATAAACATGTTCTCAAGCACTTCTTTCCTTCTGGTAACAGGCTGACCCTGAACAAGTTTGAATTTAGCTGAATCCATGTTTGACCATTTACATCATAATTATTAGAGTGATTAATGGAACCACAGTTTATTGTTCAATGTAAACAAAACAGGATAATTAACTTATTGAAAATATTTCTTCATATTACAGAATATTATAATGGAAATATAGGCAAATCAGTTCATTTCAGTTAAGTCCCTCAGTAGTGTCCGACTCTTTGTGATCCTGTGGACTGCAGCATGCCAGGCTTCCCTATCCATCACCAACTCTGGGAATTTACTTAAACTCATGTCCATTGAGTCAGTGATGTCATCCAACCATCTAATCCTCTGTCATCCTCTTCTCCTACCGTACTCAATCTTTCCCAATATCAGGGTCTTTTCAAATGAGTGAGCTCGTTGCAAGTGGCCAAAGTATTGGAGTTTTAGCCTCAGACATCAGTCTTTCCAATGAACACTCAGGACTGATCTATTTAGAATGGACTTGTTGGATCTCTATGCAGTCCAAGGGACTCTCAAGAGTCTTCAACAACACAGTTCAAAAGCATCAATTCTTTGGCGCTCAGCTTTCTTTCTAGTCCAACTCTCAGATCCATTCATGACTACTGGAAAAACCACAGCCTTAATGAGACAGACCTTTTTTGAAAAAGTAATGCCTCTGCTTTTTAATATGCTGTCTAGGTTGGTCATAAATTTCCTTCCAAGGAGTAAGCGTCTTTTAATTTTATGGCTGCAGTCAACATCTGCAGTGCTTTTGGAGTCCCCCCAAAATAAACTCAGCCACTGTTTCCACTGTTTCCCCATCTATTTTCTCCTGGCAAACTTGATTCCAGCTTGTGCTTCATCCAGCCCAGCATTTCTCATGATGTACTCTGCATAGAAGTTAAATAAGCAGGGTGACAATATACAGCCTTGACGTACTCCTTTTCCTATTTGGAACCAGTCTGTTGTTCCATGTCCAGTTCTTTTTTTTTTTTTTCCATGTCCAGTTCTAACTGTTGCTTCCTGACTGGCATACAGATTTCTCAAGAGGCAGGTCAGGTGGTCTGGTATTCCCATCTCTTTCAGAATCTTCCACAGTTTATTGTGATCCACACAGTCAAAGTCTTTGTCACATAAATAAATGTTTAAAGCAGAAATAGATGTTTTTCTGGAACTCTCTTGCTTTTTCCATGATCCAGCGGATGTTGGCAATTTGATCTCTGGTTCCTCTGCCTTTTCTAAAACCAGCGTGAACATCTGGAAGTTCACGGCTCATGTATTGCTGAAGCCTGGCTTGGAGGATTTTGAGCATTACTTTGCTAGCCTGTGAGATGAGTGCAGTGGTGTGGTAGTTTGAGCATTCTTTGGCATTGCCTTCCTTTGGGATTGGAATGAAAACGGACCTTNTTTTGAGCATTACTTTACTAGCATGTGAGATGAGTACAACTGTGTGGTAGTTTGAGCATTCTTTGGCATTGCCTTTCTTTGGGATTGGAATGAAAACTGACCTTTTCCAGTTCTGTGGCCACTGCTGAGTTTTCCAAATTTGCTGTCATATTGAGTGCAGCACTTTCTCGGCATCATCTTTTAGTCTGTGTGGCACTGGAGTGGGAAGTGACTGAGAGAAGATACTCCACATTCACGGTCAGGAGTGGCGGCCATGAGGAGATACAGGCAAATACAGAGCTCTTAGATACTTGACATTTCTATACTTAAAAAAAAAAAAAGGTATGTTTACATGTTCATGAGAGAGACAGAAGGAGGGAGGGAAGAAAGGAGGGAGGGAATGATAAAAAGAAATAATATATGTTTGTACAAACATGCTAAGTTAGGGTAAACTTTTTATGATTTTACTCCTAGTGGCTCAGACGGTAAAGCGTCTGTCTGCAATGCAGGAGACTCGGGTTCGATCCCTGGGTTGGGAAGATCCCCTGTAGGAGGAAATAGCAGCCCACTCCAGTATTCTTGCCTGGAAAATCCCATGGACCGTGGAGCCTCCTAG
>SJYQ01010642.1:307904-326639 GCA_006410935.1 Redunca redunca
GTGCAAAATAGACAACATACAATTGAACTTATCAGTTTTCATGGAGGCAACACTTAAACCATTTTGAGTAGAAAAAAAGTGATTTTTTTCCTTTGTCTATTTTTTTTTAATCCAGTTTTCTTCATAACTGAAAACTAAATTTTTCACTCATGGTGGCTTTGTTCTGAACATATCCATCCTTAATTGAATTTTATACTCTTTGTACTTCATCCACCCACCTTCAGCACCATTACTATAAGAAATTTCTTCATCCACCATATAGAATAAATTTTCACATTTTTTAAATAGAAAAAAAAAAGCAGGGAAGAAAGAAAGAAAGAGATGAATGAGAAAGAAAGAAAGAGAAAGAAATGAGGCCTAATCTTTAAGAGTTTTATTAAAATTAACCATTGCTCTTTCTTTATGAAGCTAAGTAGCCCAGACTTTTTTAATCCTTTTACATATCCTATAGGCTTTTAATTATTGCACACTGTACTGTCTTTCTTCTGTTTGACTTCTAAAACTATAATAATAAAATATGATCTGTAAATTATTTAGCATATCATAACCCTTGATGTGGAGAAGGAAATGGCACCCCACTCCAGTACTCTTGCCTAGAATATCCCATGGACAGAGCAGCCGGGTAGGCTGCAGTCCATGAGGTCTCTAAGAGTAGGACACGACTGAGTGACTTCCCTTTCACTTTTCACTTTTGTGCATTGGAGAAGGAGATGGCAACCCACTCCAGTGTCCTTACCTGGAGAATACCAGGGATGGGGGAGCCTGGTGGCCTTCCGTCTATGGAGTTGCACAGAGTTGGACACGCTGAAGCAACTTGGCAATAGTAACCCTTGATGGCTAACTTCTGAGTTCTCTGCATCAGGTTACCATGGATATATACTAATCTTTTGTGTGTGACTTTTAGTTTTAAGATTTGTGCTTTGTTCTGATTATGGCTTACCTTGGACACGGAACTTCCTGATAACTACAGCATTTTCTTACTGCATGTTTTTCAGTTGGGGGCAAAATTGCTTTAAATATACTGTCAAAATGCATAGATCAAGACAATAATCTTCAAATAACAGCCACTTGGAGATATTATTAAATGTTGACAGAAACACACCAAAGAGAAACTATTTCTTGTTCATTCATTTTATTGGCAGAATTCAGTCCCTTAAGGAACTGTAGGACTAAGATTATGATTTACTTGCTTCCTGCCACCTGAGAATAGTTTTCAGCTTTTGGAAACCACCTTCATTCCTGGACTCTTGAATGAAACCCTGGCTTCATCTTCAAGGCCAACAAGAACAAGTCAAAGCAACACATGCTTCCTATCTCGCCTGCTTTTTCCCTCCCTTTCTTTGACTGATTGTTCTGCCCTCCTTTTCCATCTTTAATGAACAAGTGATTACATCTGGTGCAACTAGATAATCCAGGATAACCTCTCTATTTTTTTTTTTAATTTTTATTTTAACTTTAGTTTACTTTACAATACTGTATTGGTTTTGCCAAACATTGACATGAATTCACCACGAGTGTACATGCGTGTTTGGGAACCTCTCTATTTTAAGGTTAGGCTAATGTCATTTTCTTAATTAGGTAATTGTTTGTATATTTCACTATATAATAATTAAATGTCTGTTAAAAGTCCTCTCAATGAATCTATTATATGTATCTCTGTCTGTTCAGTGGCTCAGTTGTGTCTGACTCTGTGACTCTGTCCGTGAGATTTTTCAGGCAAGAATACTGTAATGTTTTGCCTTTTCCTCTTCCAGAGAATCTTCCCAACCCAGAGATTGAACTTGTGTCTCCTTCACTGCAGTCAGACTTTTCACTTGCTGAGTCATAGGGGAAATTTCCTCTATTTTAAGGTCTATAATGTAGGTTTCACTTGTAATGTCCTTCTGCCATGTAACACGACCAACACAAAGGATTAGGGTGTGAAGATCACATTTCTCCAGGAGAGAGAGAGTCTGCCTACCACACAAAGTCCTGTTGAGGAGTTTCCCCAATGCCCCATGTAACCGAGGTCTCTCTTCTAAACTATACGGATTATAAACTATTCCCAGCTGTAGGGAATATTTTGTCTACTTATTTCTAATGATTCTTTCTTTAATCTTCAGTCATTTCCTCTCAGAACAAAGTGCATATTTTTGGAGGTCTCTGTGCAATATCTCCCTTCAGAAGGCTGCTCCATCATTTTTAGCCATCCTTACTTCTCCAAATTCTAGCCTCTGTCTCCTCAGCTCAGTCAGATGATTGGGGTGTACTTTGCTTTTCAACTCCTTATGCTGTATTCTGGAAAACACCTCACCTCATTATTTCCCTTTCCTCAGGGATCACAGTTCTGTGGTGCTTATTGTGCAATGTCTAAAATCATTTCATATATTTTGTCTACTCTTCTAGTTTTAATTTTTTACCACATGAGGACAAATTTTTGTAGCAGTTAATATTTATGAGAAAAACACATATTCTTCAAGATATGCTGATTAAAGAATTTCTTTCCCACAGCAATTTTACACTGTATTTTTAATAATCTAAAAACCCAGTGGACTAACTGGGGAATGTAATTTCTATTAGTCTGACTTTTTTAACTGATTATAAAATCTAAAGAATTGTGGAGCAGTTTGGGTATAGAGGGGAAAAAAGATGCTTAGGCAAAAATAGCTTCCAGTTTGAATGCCATTCTGCTATTTTCATAAAAATAAGTGATGATAATGTTAATGTTTAGTATATTAAAGATCTGTAATATTAGTGAGAAAAATAAAAACACCTCACAGTTTTGAATAAAGAAAATAGCTGCTCAAAAAATGGATTTGCACAATGATGCTTAGGTTTTAAACTATGTCATTTGGAAAGTCCTTTGTAACTGAAGCACTTTCAAGAAAAGAAATATATATATATATATTAACTTATATGCAGAGTACATCATGAGAAATGCTGGGCTGGAAGAAACACAAGCTGGAATCAAGATTGCCAGGAGAAATATCAATAACCTCAGATATACAGATGACACCACTCTCATGGCAGAAAGTGAAGAGGAACTAAAAAGCCTCTTGATGAAAGTGAAAGAGGAGAGTGAAAAAGTTGGCTTAAAGCTCAACATTCAGAAAACAAAGGTCATGGAATCTGGTCCCATCACTTCATGGGAAACAGATGGGGAAACAGTGGAAACAGTGGCTGACTTTATTTTGGGGGGCTCCCAAATCACTGCAGATGATGTTTGCAGCCATGAAACTAAAAGACGCTTACTCCTTGGAAGGAAAGTTATGACCAACCTAGATAGCATATTAAAAAGCAAGAGACATTACTTTGCCAGCAAAGATCTGTCTAGTCAAGGTTTTTCCAGTGGTCATGCATGGATGTGAGAGTTGGACTGTGAAGAAAGCTGAGTGCTGAATAATTGATGCTTTGAATTGTGGTGTTGGAGAAGACTCTTGAGAGTCCCTTGGACTGCAAGGAGATCCAACCAGTCCATCCTAAAGGAGATCAGTCCTGGGTATTCATTGGAAGGACTGATGCTAAAGCTGAAACTCCAGTACTTTGGCCACCTCAGGCAAAGAGTTGACTCACTGGAAAAGACCCTGATGCTGAGAAGGATTGGGGGCAGGAGGAGAAGGGGACAACAGAGGATGAGATGGCTGGATGGCATCACCAACTCGATGGACATGAGTTTGGGTAAACTCTGGGAGTTGGTGATGGACAGGAAGACCTGGTGTGCTGTGATTCATGGGGTCGCAAAGAGTCGGACACAACTGAGCAACTGAACTGAACTGACTGATATATATAGAGAGAGCTTGAGGTTACCTACTACCTAATTCCTAGCACTCACGTTTCTCTTTTCGTGAAACATTTTTATTGATAAAATGATTTTTATAATGAATACTATTTCAGAAGAACCGTTATCCTTTCATAGGTTAAAAGGGTATATTTCAAATAAAACCAACTTATCCTGTATCAAAATGTGAAAGAAAGGAAAGTGAAGTCGCTCAGTCGTGTCCGACTCTTTGCGACCCCGTGGACTGTAGCCCACCAGGTTCCTCCATCCATGGGATTCTCCAGGCAAGAATACTGGAATGAGTTGCCATTTCCTTCTTCAGGTAAATCTTCCCAACCCAAATATCAAAATGGTCACAGGTAATTTTATAGATGGTTTCTGGATTGACAGGTATCATAATCTTGAAAAAGGACATAAATCAGCACTAGTTTGTGCTTTTCTAAACACTGAACCATGGAGGGATTGTAACAGGTATTATGCATTATAAAAGGAATAAGTATAATCACTAATTGATTATATAGAAGTGATTTTGTCTGTATCTGTACCATTCACAAAGAGAGACTTCCTCACTCCTACCACAGTGTTTTTCATCCCTTCTTGTATCTTGGAACCACCTGCAAACCTGAAAGAATTACTTATACCTAATCTAATCTGAATAAACAATGTGAATAAACAAATAACTTCCTACATGATACTAATATATACCCAAGGTCATAAACTACTATTTTAGTGGAAGAGAATTATTATTTTATTTTTTAATTTTTATTTTAACTTTAGTTTACTTTACAATACTGTATTGCTTTTGCCAAACACTGACATAAATTCACCACGAGTGTACATGCGTTCCCAAACATGAATCCCCTCCCACCTCCCACCCCATAACATCTCTCTGGGACCTCCCCATGCACCAGCCCCAAGCATCCTGCATCCTGCATCGGACATAGAGTGGCGATTCGTTTCTTACANTTCATCTGCTGATGGACATCTAGGTTGTTTCCATGTCTGGCTATTATAAACAGTGCTGCAATGAACATTGGGATACATGTGTCTCTTTCTATTCTGGTTTCCTCGGTGTGAATGCCCAGCAGTGGGATTGCTGGGTCATAGGAAGAGAATTAGAGTTAAGCAAATAGGCAAGGAAATTAGCATCTAAAATTTGAAAAATCTGTGTAGGTCTGATGTATTTACATATAGCTGAGGCCCCTTCATAAATCCTGTTGCTTTGTTTAACACCCATGGCTGACTCATGATGAAGTATGGCAAAACCAATACAACATTGTAAAGTAAATAATAATAATAATAATAATAAATAATTTGTTCATAAAGGCATCTGTATAGATTTGTCTTAGGGTTAGTATGAAATCTGTTCAACATGCTAATACATCTGCAAATAAAAGCACACTGATTTCAATAAAAGAGCAATTTATATGCAGAAAAAAAATTAAAAAAATAAAGAATCAATTGTGAGGGTTTTTTTGGCAGATACCATGAATTCTATCTAAACTTATTTTCTACAATAATCTTATAATTCAATAAAATAATATAAATCTGAATTCCTTTGAATGGCCATGTGTTTCTTATATGTGACTTCCTTTTCATTAAAAGACACAATAAAGTTTAAACAGCTTTTAGAACATTACACTGTTCCTGTATTTACCATTACCAACTTTTCTTAAATATCCAAAAAGGAAAAGTAAATCTAATCACCAGGAAAAAAAAAAAGGTTAAATTATATTTTTAACTCTAAAATATTTGCAAATTCCTAATTTTCTTTTATATCACTACAAAAATAGCTAAAACTGTTGGCAATGGAATCATTCTCAGAAAGAACCCCATACTGCCAATTCTCTGCTTTCCCTTATATTTCACTGTTGCCAGCAAAATCCTTCTATCCACTTACTCAATAGTTAATGAACATATTGCTTATTTCCCCAAAGAGTTCAGAATTCAGTGAATAACAATGAGGTGAGAGCTAAAAGAAAACAGCAAGAAAAGTGTTTTGGCAAGAAGAAACCTTCCTAATGCTTCTGAGAGCATGGACATGATTGGCACCTGGGAATTGGTACCAGTGCTGCAAAGGGCTTCTTATCAGCGGACAGGAAATGGCCATAAACAGAGTTCCAAGAGGAGCCTGGTAGAACTCAGCTAGCCTAAGACTTGACAAGTTACTATCTTGTGTATGGTGCTTCAGAGAAGACTTTCTAGTGAGAGGAAGTTGACAGGGCAGAACATCCAAAGTGGTAAGAGAGACACCTGGCTTGTTAGAATTTAAATGTTCAGGAAACTCTAGTGGCCTCACTTTCATTTGACTTCAAATGAATATGGTATTTTTGACTGTTAGGGCTAGAGAAGGCATTGGTGTGGAGGGGCACAATGACGAAAAGCTTTCTTCTGCATAAAAAAAGCCAGCTGGAGCTTTGGGTGTTCTAAATCTTCAAGTAACAGCCTCTGAATTGGTGAAACCTGTTAACCTTTGTTTTCTCAACAGTGCCCCTCCACGTGGGAGGGTGAGCTTGCTAACACCCTCTTGTCCTTTGCCACAGGTCTCTCTCAGAACCTGATGTCCACCAGAATTTAGACCATCTCATGAATTTCTCTTTCTCTTACATAATCTTATAGTAGGTATAGTATTCAGTTCAGTTCAGTTCAGTCACTCAGCCATGTCTGACTCTTTGCGACCCCATGAATTACAGCACACCAGGCATCCCTGTCTATCACCAACTCCCAGAGTTCACTCAGATTCATGTCCATTGAGTCAGTGATGCCATCCAGCCATCTCATCCTCGGTCGTCCCCTTCTCCTCCTGCCCCCAATCCCTCCCAGCATCAGGGTCTTTTCCAATGAGTCAACTCTTCGCATGAGGCCAAAGTACTGGAATTTCAGATTTAACATCATTCCTTCCAAAGAAATCCCAGGGCTAATCTCCTTCAGAATGGATTGGATGGATCTCCTTGTGGTCCAAGGGAGATATAGTATTGACACTTTTTTAATATAAATTTATTTTAATTGGAGGTTACTTTACTATATTGTATTGGTAGAATGGCACTGAAACATGTATAATATTGACACTTTTATGTATAATTTTGCTCGGTTCAGTTGCTCAGTCATGTCTGACTCTTTGCGACTCCATGGACTGCAGCACACCAGGCCTCCCTGTCCATCACCAACTCCTGGAGTTTACTGAAACTCATGTCCATTGAGTAGGTGAGGTCATCCAACCATCTCATCCTCTGTATCACGTTCTCCTCCTGCCCTCAATCGTTCCCAGCATCAGGGTCTTACTTTTTCAAATGAGTCAGTTCTTTGCATCAGGTGGCCAAGTATTGGAGTTTCAGCTTCGGGATCAGTCCTTCCTATGAATATTCAGGATTGATAACCTTTAGGATGGACTGGTTGGATCTCCTTGCAGTCCAAGGGACTCTCAAGAGTCTTCTCCAACACCACAATTGAAAAGCATCCATTTTTTGGCACTCAGCTTTCTTTATAGTACAAGACTCACGTACATACATGATTACTGGAAAAACCATAGTTTTGACTAGACAGATCTTTGTTGGCAAAGTAATGTCTCTGCTGTCTGCTGCTGCTACTGCTGCTGCTAAGTCATTTCAGTCGTGTCCGACTCTGTGCGACGCCATAGACGTCACCCCATCAGGCTCCCCCGTCCCTGAGATTCTCCAGGCAAGAACACTGGAGTGGGTTGCCGTTTCTTTCTCCAATGCATGAAAGTGAAAAGTGAAAGTGAAGTCGCTCAGTCGTGTCCGAATCTTAGCGACCCCATGGACTGCTGTCTAGGTTGGTCATAACTTTTCTTCAAAGGAGCAAGAGTCTTTTAATTTAAAGGCTGCAGTCACCATCTGCAGTGATTTTGGAGCCCAAGAATATAAACTTAGCCACTGTTTCCATTGTTTGCACATCTATTTGCCATGAAGTGATGGGGCAGATGCCATGATCTTAGTTTTCTGAATGTTGAGCTTTAAGCAAACTTTTTCACTCTCCTCTTTCACTTTCATCAAGAGGATCTTTAGTATTTCTTCGTTTTCTGCCATAAGGGTGGTATTATCTGCATATCTGAGGTTATTGATATTTCTCCCAGAAATCTTGATTCCAGCTTGTGCTTCATCCAGCCCAGCGTTTCTCATGATGTACTCTGCATTTAAGTTAAATAATCAGGCTCACAATATACAGCCTTGACATACTCCTTTCCTGATTTGGAAACAGTCTGTTGCTCCATGTCTAGTTCTAATGGTTGCTTCCTGAACTTCATACAGATTTCTCAAGAGGGAGGTTAGATGGTCTGATATTCTCATCCCTTGAAGAATTTTCCAGATTTTGTTTGGTCCACACATGCAAAGGATTTGGCATAGTCATTAAAGCAGAGGTAGATATTTTTCTGGAACTCTCTTGCATTTTTGATGATTCAACAGATGTTGGCAATTTGATTTGTGGCTCCTCTGCCTTTTAGAAATACAGCTTGAACACCTGGAAGTTCACGGTTCACATACTGTTGAAGTCTTCCTAGGAAAACTTTGAGCGTTACTCTACTAGTGTGTGAGATGAGTGCAATTGTGTGGTAGTTTGAGCATTCTTTGGCATTGCCTTTCTTTGGGATTGGAATGAAAACTGACCTTTTCCAGTCCTGTGGCCACTGCTGAGTTTTCCAAATCTGCTGGCATGTTGAGTGTAGCACCTTCACAGCATCATCTTTCAGGATTTGAAATAGGTCAACTGGAATTCCATCACCTCCACTAGCTTTGTTCATAGTGATGCTTCCTAAGGCCCATTTGACTTCACATTCCAGGATGTCTGGCTCTAGGTGTGTGATCACACTATCGTGATTATCTGGGTAATGATTTTTTTTGTACAGTTCTTCTGTGTATTCTTGCTACCTCTTCTTAAAAGCTTCTGCTTCTGTTAGGTCCCTACCATTTCTGTCCTTTATTGGGCCCATCTTTGCATGAAATGTTCCCTAGGTATCTCTAAGTTTCTTGAAGAGATCTCTAGTCTTTCCCATTCTCTTGTTTTCCTCTATTTCTTTGCACTGATTGCTTAGGAAGGCTTTCTTTTCTCTCCTTGCTATTCTTTGGAATTCTGCATTCAAATGGGTATATCTTTCCTTTTCTCCTTTGCTTTTATCTTCCCAACTTTTCACAGCTATTTATAAGGCCTCCTCAGACAGCCATTTTGCCTTTTTTGCATTTGTTTTTCTTGGGTATGGTCTTCATCCCTCCCTCCTGTACAATGTCACAAGCCTCCCTCCATAGTTCTTCAGGCACTCTGTCTATCAGATCTAACACTTGAATCACTTCCACTGTATGATCATAAGGGATTTGATTTAGAATCAGGTAGACCATACCTGAATGGTCTAGAGTTTTTCTCTACTTTCTCCAATTTAAGTCTGAATTTGCCAATAAGGAGTTCAACGATCTGAGCCACAGTAAGTCCCTGGTCTTGTTTTTGCTGACAGTATAGAGCTTTTCCATCTTTGGCTGCAAAGCTAATCAACCTGATTTTGGTATTGACTATCTGGTGGTGATGTCCATGTGTAGAATCTTCTCTTATATTGTTGGAAGAGTGTGTTTGCTATGACCAGTGTGTTCTCTTGGCAAAACTATTAGCCTTTGTCCTGCTTTATTGTGTACTCCAAGGCCAAATCTGCTGTTACTCCAGGTATTTCTTGACTCCTTACTTTTGCATTCCAGTCTCCTATAATGAAAAGGACATCTTTTTTGGGTGTTAGTTCTGAAGTGTCTTGTAGGCCTTCATAGAACCATTCAACTTTAGCTTCTTCAGTATTACTGGTCGGGGGATAACTTTGCTCAAAGGTGCCTAATTTTTTCACACATGTATTTTATGTTATAGCTGCAAGTTTTTAAAAGAGAACACGATGAACTGATGTTTCATTTTCTATCTCACCACCTAACACAATGCATTAGAACATTTAGTTTCCTGCAGATCATTTATCTCATGACTTACCCACTAGCCTACAGATACTGTACTCTTGACTTGTACACACTACCACCCCTATGGCTTTAACACTTCATTTTCCCCCACAGATCCAGCCACACACTGTCTCACTCATGGATATGAATGCTACAGGTATAACCAACTACTGAATCTCTAATGAATGTCTAATAAATTAAAACTTATTTTGGGAATAAATGAATGGTGGATAAAAAGGAAGAAATTGCATGAAATTTACCATACTTGAAATTTGGTCAGTTTACCCATACCCTGAAATTTACTCTTCTTCTTGGTCAGAGAAGAGTGGGTAATTAAACATGGAATAAAATTAAACAGTCTGCCCATTCTAATAACAATTTCTCTCCAACAGAAGTTTAAAATAGAACTGAAAGAATACTCCTTACCTCACTTAATCACTAAAGAATTCCACAAGAGTCTAGTAATTGTCTGGTACCCAATTCATTATCATATGTTAAAGTTTTCTTTAACATACCTAACATTTTGAATGCCTTTTTTAAGTTTTATTTTTATGATTTGTTTTGGAGTGTTTCTAAACGCATGTGTGTGTAGGTATTTATGCATACACACCTATTCTACTGGAAAGCTAATAGTAAATATTTAACTAAAATTGTAATAATATCCATAGATAAATATGTAATCAAGCCCTTAAAGCAAATATGAACACTGAAAAATGTTCCATTATACAGTCAATGTTTACTTTCTGTCTTTTTAATCAGCACACAGTAGCTCCATTTCTGAGATCAGGTAGTAGTATGCTAAGATTTTTCCCATGATTTACCCTATCCTAGGTTGAACTGCAAACTATGGAATGATCCTTTGGACTATATTTATAAAATATCACAATATTTAGAAATAATTTGAATAGCTTAGAAATTATACAGGAAGCCAACTCCAAGAATTCCAATTCTGAAACTTCTCAGTGTGACTTTTCACTTAAGCTATGAGCATTACTTCCCCCTTAGGATAAGAAGTAATGATTCCCATGCATCATTCAATCATCCTAAGTCTTACTTTCTATTTCTCTTTATTAATAGGCAATTGGGAATAAACTAATAGAGAGTTAAATAATATTTATATTATTTACTTCCAGAAATGTTTGATTTATATTCAGTTTAACAGACATGTATATAATAATGGAACAGAGATATTATTTTCATAAATATGTTATTCATTCTCATAACAATGTTAGCACCTCTTCAAAAACTGAATCTTTTAATTTTGGAAAGGACTGAAATCTATTAGTTACTTAATTTTGAAATTAGTAAATGCTACATATAGTGAAACGAATACTATTCTATATGGATTAGCAGTACTTTGACACATTTTAAGATACTTGACATATGTGTTCCTATAAATTACTATTTTATAAAACACACCAAAAGAAACAGAAAACTCACTGATGCAACAAGGATGGTTAAGCTCTTCGGGGGTAAAGGATACTAGAGCTGTAAGTCATGAAGAATCAAATGCCTTATAATTCAAGTACTAAACATCTAGAATTAAATTAGCACCAGGGCCAACAGGTAAAATGAAACCAATGCCATATACTCTTTTCAGTGTATGGGAAAACTTCTGAGGAAAAAAAAATTTTTTGAGGAATAAAAGCATATGAGAAAATTTGCTTAAAGTTCCTAGTTTTGTGAAATACTATTTACTCTTCTGTTGTATCAAAATCTAGCAGCATTTGACTATAGCGACTAAAAGTTGTGCTACCCTAGTCCCCATATTGCATACTTGTGAAAAATATGAAATATTTAGTGAAAATCCATTTGGGGAATTTGGAAAAGTTTAGGAGCAGGCTTATTTTAAAATTTTATGTCCCAATGGAGCACAGAAATTAATCTTCTCTTTGCATTTTAGAGGATTTAATTTGAGGGTCATTCTATTTTGTAATAGGAAAAGCACCTCCTCTTTTGAATGATAAACTCAAAGTTATGGCTTGACTTGCCAACAGAAAGAAGTGCAGAGACACTGACAGACTTAAGGTACCATTTTCCTAAAATATAGAATAAGCTGGAATGTAAGAACTAGGCAGAAATTCAAAATCTGCAGTTCACAAAATAGAATGATTGAGAACAAGATGAGGTGTGGGGTTGAGAGCTTGTTTCAGAACTACTCCTGATTAAATTAGATAGCCAATGGGAATTTGCTGTATGGCTCAGGAAACTCAAACAGGGACTCTGGACCAACCTAGGGGGTGGGATGGGGAGGCAGATGGGAGGGAGTTTCAAAAGGGAGGAGATATGTGTATATCTATGGCTGATTCATGTTGAGGTTTGACAGAAAACAGCAAAATTCTGTAAAGCAATTATTTTTCAATAAAAAATAAATAGATTAGAAAAAAAACTACTCCTTATTGAATTGATCAAAGCCACTTGTCTAGTATATTCATCCTGTGAATACACTAAACAACTGGATGCCATAAAGGAAATGGTTCTTTCCTTAATTTTAATCTATTATACTTCACAATAGACCCTACCACATAACCTAATATATCCATGTTAATACAGTAATTATATAATCCCGATGGTTTTTTGCTGGGAGTATACATGCCAGAATGAGGGAATGTCAAGCTACTAAGTAGCTTGACCTTTTGGTCTTGTCTGGCTTTGTGGCTGAAAGCATATGTGGCTCTAGCTGCCTCTCATGCAGAATAATGACAGAATAATCACTGGGGCATGAAACCACAACCTGTAGGGAGTTAATCATGACCATTAATCTCTGCCGCATTCCTCTAGTCTTTGAGGCTAGGAGCAATGACAGAAAGAGATTTCATTTTGTTTACTGAATATAAATGAATCCCAAATCAGCTTCTTGGTAGAAATGGAGAAGAAAACAATATTACAGGTAACTAATTTGCAAGTGCATATTGTGTGAAATTGCATATTGAGACTCACTTCTATTGGGCTATATTTGATCTTTTTACTTCAGTCGTCCCATCTGAGGACTCAGAGGATAAGTATCTACATTGCTAAGTTCTTATCATCAAAGTTCTCAGACACAGACTTCTGAGAGTAGTTTATGAAAAGTAAACTTTCCTGATATCCTCACTTGAAATAAATTATGTCCTGAAACTAAAAAAAAAAAAAAAAAATTAGTGTTTTTTTTTTTGTTNTTTTTTTTTTTTTTTTTACTTTTTACATTGCCTTTCTAGTATAATCTTAACCATGAGTTTACTGCATATACTTATACAGAATTTATGTTAGCTTGCTGCTTCTAAAATTCCATTGATAATATCTCTTGCCAACAATCCAGAAGAGCTGTGCAGACTGAAAACAGGAATCATAAGACCTTATAACAATGTGTGTTTTAATAATAAAACAATGGGAAGTTGGTGGATAGGGCTGTCCAGTATTTGGGAAAGAGCTAGAAGTACGTCAAAAAGAAAAATTTAGCAAAGATTTTGACTATGTTGGTGTCTGAATTAAAGTTTTGTGTTAGGTTCAATAGCTTTATAAAAACATGTAATATTCATTAATCACTGCCACCATCATCATTCACACACACACACATACAAACCCTCAGAAGATAATAATAAACACAACAAAGAAGCTTGTTGTATAAAAAAGAACTGGATTTTGCTTAAAAATTTCCTGATTGAGACCTGACTCTCTGACCTGACTCTGTCCCTCATAACACACGTAAACTCAGACAAGTAACTTAACCCACTGAAGCCTCAGTTTCCTCACCTCAAATGTAAAAGAACTGAACAAGCTATTTTAATGGATAAGCTGTCAAAATATTTACTCATTTAATAAAACTAATTGCCTAAATATTTAATTCCTGAATTTTAATTTCTGAAATAGCTATATTAATGATTATTCACATCCGCACATAATGTGAGCAAATACATCTTATTTCATTAAAGCTTCAGTATTATCCCACGTTGTTTTGACTATATCAGGTGATAGACATATCACAGATGCTATCAATACTTCAATAGTAACCTGAGAAAGTATAAACACGTGTCTTCTCAAAGTACACACATTTAAGTCTCATTTACCTATTGTTTTTCCTAACTTACCATTAAGTCTATGAAACATACTCATCAAATTCCAGGTAATGCCAAATTACAAGAAAAAGTCAACTTAAAAAAAAAAGGCTCTAATCGTGTAGCAAGCCTTCAAGATGGCACAGAAGAAAGACAAGTAGCCTAAAAAGTCAACCTGGAAGTTGAATTTGGAGTTTACTCATCCAGTAGAAGATGGAATTTTTGATTCTGGAAATGTTGAACAGTTTCTGTGGGAGAAGGTTAAAGTGAATGGGAAGACTGGAAATCTTGGGAATGTCGTTTACATTGAACACTTCAAGAATAAAATCATAGTCGTTTCTGAGAAACAGTTCTGAAAAGGTATTTGAAGTTCTTTACCAAGAAATACCTTAAATCTTCGTGATTGGCTTCCTGTGGTTGCATCTGACAAGGAGACTTATGAGCTTCGTTACTTCCAGATTAGTCAAGATGAAGATGAATCTGAGTCTAAGGCCTAGATGATGCCATCCTTTATAGGGCTTTGCTTGCTAATAAAGCAAATTAACCATACTAAAGAAAGAAGCATCTTGAAATGGACCTTTAGCTTATCAGTGAAAAAAAAAAAAAAAACATTACTCTGTATGTCAAACATTCATCTTTTTATTTAAGGGTATGCTGTTTCTATGGTACTGAGTGAAGTCGCTCAGTTGTGTCTGACTCTTTGTGACCCCATGGGCTGTAGCCTATCAGGCTCCTCCCTCCATGGGATTTTCCAGGCAAGAGTACTGGAGTGGGTTGCCGTTTCCTTCTATGGTACTGGCTTTCCTTTAATACTTTCTTATATTTTTATTGCAGTATAGTTGATTTACAACATTGTATTAGTTTCAGGTGTATAGCAGAATGAATGAGTTATACATATATCCACTTGTTCTTTTGTCATATAGACCATTACACAGTATTGAGTCCAGTTCCCTGTGCTATATAGCAGATTTTTAGTTACATGGTTTATGTATGCTAAGTTGTTTCAGTCATGTCCAACTCTTTGGAAACCCATGGACTGTAGTCTGCCAGGTTCCTCTGTCCATGGGGTTCTCCAGGCAAGAACACTGGAGTGGGTTTCCACTTCCTACTCCTTCTGTTTTATGTATAATAGTGTGTATATGCCAGTGTCAGTCTTCCAATGTACCCCACTCCCCTGTATCCCCTGGTAATCAATAAGTCTACATCCAAATTCTGTTTTATAAATAAGCTTTTGCCCCTTCCCCCCTTTAAAAACTTTGTATAAGCAATATTTAAATAGCTTATAGTTAGTGGAATTTTTTTCAGGATTTATGTAATATACTAATTTTATAGATGTCCTCAAGTAAAAGTATATAGTGAAATAAGCACAATTCAGGGTGTAACCATACAATAAAATATTTAGATTTGAAAAGAAAGAAAAACATGCAGAATAAGCTTGAAAATGTCAGAATCATAATTACATGTCAATATAAATTAAGGGTCAATGTAATAAACATAATAAACCCCCCCTTCTCATCATAGCTAGTTATTACTGAATCCTTTGTACCAGGCATGGATTTAAGAGGTATGTGAGTGCTGTGCTAAGCTGGTTCAGTTATGTCCAACTCTTTGTGACCCCATGGACTGTAGCCTGCCACATTTCTCTGTCCATGGGATTCTTCAGGCAAGAATACTGGAGTGGGTTGCCATGTTCTCCCCCAGGGGATCTTCCCAACCCAGGGATCAAACCCAAGTCTTTTATGTGTCTCCAGCATTAGCAGGTGGGTTCTTTCCCACTAGTGTCTTCTGGGAAGCCCTTTTAAGAGATATAAATCATACATGATAGCATGAAATTCTACACTAGTCCAACAACTTTTAATATGTTTACCTCAATAAAATAACTACATTTTGAAACAATAATCTATCTTCATAACTTAAATGTTTGGGATTGGGGAAACATTGATTATTTCTTACATTTTATAAACATTTAAGACTCAGGCTCATATGAGAGAAAATCAGATAAAACTACTAAGGAAAAAAGTCTGAAGCCATGTATAAAAATTTTGAACAACTGCAAAAAAGAAGAAAAAATATCTGTCAGGGTGTTATGGTTATGTGCAACCTGAGATCTGGGAGAATTAAAACAGTGTTAGCCTCTCAGTCATGTCCAGCTCTTTGCGACCCCATATACTCTAGTCTGCCAGGTTCCTCTGTCCATGGACTTCTCCAGGCAAGAATACTGGAGTGGGTTGCTATTCTCTTCTCCAAGGGATCTTCCCCTCCGAAAGGTCAAACCTGAGTCTTGCATTGCAGCAGACATACCTGGGAGAACACTTAAATGCAGCACAGCCTCAGTTGTCAACGATAAACATTTAAAATCACCAGTAAGAATCAACTCCAGAGGTGCTGCTGCTGCTGCTGCTAAGTAGCTTCAGTCATGTCTGACTCTGTGCAACCCCATAGACGACAGACCACCAGGCTCCCCCGTCCCTGGGATTCTCCAGGCAAGAACGCTGGAGTGGGTTGCCATTTCCTTCTCCAATGCAGGAAAGTGAAAAGTGAAAGTGAAGTCTCTCAGTCGTGTCTAACTCTTTGCGACTCCATGGACTGCAGCCTACCAGGCTCCTCCGTCCATGGGATTTTCCAGGCAAGAGTACTGGAGTGGGGTGCCATTGCCTTCTCCAAGAGGTGCTGCTGCTGCTGCTGCTAAGTTGCTTCAGTCATGTCCGACTCTGTGCGACCCCATAGACGGAAGCTCACCAGGCTCCCCCATCCCCGGGATTCTCCAGGCAAGAAAACTGGAGTGGGTTGCCATTTCCTTCTCCAAGGCATAAAAGTGAAAAGTGAAAGGGAAGTCGCTTAGTCATGTCCAACTCTTAGCAACCCCATGGGCTACAGCCTACCAGGCTCCTCCATCCGTGGGATTTTCCAGGCAAGAGTACTGGAGTGGTGTGCCATTGCCTTCTCCAGAGAGGTGCTTCTAGTAGAAACCAAACCATCAAATCATTCAGGAAAACTTCAGAGGCATATTCAGAATAAGGGATAAGCTCAATATGAGAGCTGATGACCTTGATCAAATACATACCAATAAAAGTGACTGACGGTGGAAAATATAGCCTTTGCCTGTCTGAGTATATAGCTCATCAGAGGCTCATTATACAAGCTTCTAGTCATGAGTGGTGATAGGATGAGTTCTCTTCTCACATTCTTGATTCCAACTTCCAATTCAGCTCTTGAGAGGCCTGAATCTGCTCTCTCTTACACCATGAGCCTGTTAGTCACTATACCCTCACTCTGTTCCTCCCTATGGCCTGGCTCTGTCCCTCACTATAGACTGACTGTGTCCCTCAATACAGCCTGATGCTATTCCTCACTACAGCCCGACTCTATTCCTCTCTATAGCTTGACAATGCTCCTCACGATAGCCTGACCCAATTCTAACTACAGCTTGAGTCTGTTCATCATTCAGCGTGACTCTGCTCCTCGCTATATCCTTACTGTGTTCCTCACCATGGCCTGACACTGCTCCTTTGTGTTAACCAGCGTATGTCCATCTCTACTCGGTCAGTGCTATCCTCTTGAAAGATGTTCAGAACCAGAGTGAAAGTCTATCTGTGGTCAGAATAGGTAGGAACTTTATGAATAAGATGGTAAAGATTTCAACAGTACTATATCAGAGAACTTAATATAATTTTTGGAACCTTTAGTTTCATTTGGGACTGAAAGAACACTTCCCCTTAACATGTACACACCAACCCAGAAACACTTTTTCTGTGTGTTTCAAGCACTGATATGTTAGTTTCATGCTAAATACTTGAGATATTAAAATATATCATTAAAATATTAAAGATCTGCTGGTAAAACAGGTTAACAGGTGAAATGGAATGGCAGATAATGATAAGATAAATGCCAGTCTTTGAATGAAATCTGTTTACAGCTTTGCCCTTTACAGAATGAATTTGAAGTAACTTACAAAAAAGTACAAAAATGTTTTAATAATTAAACATCTATATAAAATGGTAATTAAAATATAATCAGGATCAAGAAAATATGATGCATCTATACCAGTGCAGATGACTGATAGGTCTTGCTCTTTGTATCTCATCATGGTCCAGCAAATGAAACAAAATAAACAAAATAAAACAAAATATGATTGTAATTGGGCATAAGTTATAGANCTGATAGGTCTTGCTCTTTGTATCTCATCATGGTCCAGCACATGAAACAAAATAAACAAAATAAAACAAAATATGATTGTAATTGGGCATAAGTTATAGATGGAATCAAGACATAAAATTAAAATTTTATTTTACACATTGCTTCAACATTCCAATCCTTTGATAAATATGATTTGTTACTCTATGTTTTGAGAAAGAATGAGTGGTACCCAGTTACACTTCTACTCTTAAGATCTCAGAACACTAGGATGGTATGTAGAACATTAAACACAGATTTACACTCCTTGTAAAACCACAGAAAAGATTGTTGTTCAGTTGTTAAGTCATGTCTGACTCTGCGGGATCCCATGGACTGCAGCATGCCAGGCTCCCTTATCACTATCTCCTGGAATTTGCTCAAATTCATGTTCGTTGAATTGGTAAGGCTATCTAACCACCTCATCCACTGCCATCCCCTTCTTCCTTTGCCTTCAGTGCTTCCCAGAATCAGGGTCTTTTCCAATGAGTTAGCTCTTTACATCAGGTTTTTAAAGTACTGGAGCTTCAGCTGCAGCATCAGTCCTTGCAATGAATATCTAGAGTTGATTTCCTTTAGGATTGATTGGTTTTTAAAATATAAATAGTGATTTTCTTGTATGGACTGCCATTTTCTATTATTTTTAAATTTGGGGGCATCATAAACTTGTTTGAGCCTCCACAAAACAAATAATCCTATCTTCTACAGACTACAATATTCTGGATTATATTTGTATAATACATATGCCTTGGAAGTGAAAGATAAAATACATTTTGAATACATTTGACTTTGAATATTTAATGTACATTTCTAGTAAATTATCAAATTTGAC
>SJYQ01010642.1:332701-365360 GCA_006410935.1 Redunca redunca
TGTAGATATAAATATGTGCATATATGTATATATACTGTGTATGTTTATTAAATATATATTTTGAGATATGTATATGTACATATAGGATGTGCAAATACATATATATTTAGCCTCCTTGCTCAGTAAATGCACAGTTTGTAAGACTGGGTATCCATATGTCCTTTTGTTTTTATTTTCTTTCCATGAAATGACTACAAGCATCCACCAGCTGTTGCTTTAGGCGAACTGCACAGACATCAGTATGTATAGAATGTTCAGAGACACACTTGAAAAAGCTTTGAACCTACCCAAAGTAGGTTACAGAGGTAACCATGGGCCAAATAATAGAGAATCTTATATTTAAAATTGTTTGCACGTTTTCTTGATTCTATGGGAAAACATTACAGAATTTTAAATAAGAAAGTGAGAAGATTAAATGTGTCCGTTTTAAGTATTATCTTAGCTGCCACATAAAGAACAAAGAGTTGTGGGGCAAGACCGAATGAGACATGAGACGTAGTAAAAGGGCCTGTTACAGCAATTCAAGAGACAGTTGATGTTGTTTTAATCTAAGGCAGTATCAAAGCTATAGTCAACTAATAGGATCTGTGGATACAAAAAAATGCATAAAAGAGTCTGCTACATATTCTTGTATATTTATTATATTCCAGCATATTTATTACAAGTGTTGCATTCTTATTCAAAGAACAATAACAATCCATTTTTTAATATATATATACTCGAGGAGAAGACAAAATATTAGTGACATCTTTTAGTGAATCTTCAATGTAAAATTTTTCTCATGCTTCCAAAATCTTTTTTTTATTTATTTTTTTCCATTTAAAGTGCCCTTTGCAGCCTGTCAACTAATCCAAATACTTAAAAGACAATGATCCTCTCATATAAAATGGTTTAATTTTGAGATTTATTACATTCATCATGTTTACAGATGAAACACCAGGCATTAAGTTCATGTAGAAAGATATGACTAATGTTACTTTGCAAGATAACTGTAAATAATTACTACAACACTAATAAAACCAACACTGGACATACTGGAGAAACTTCTAACACAAGCTAATGTTCTGCAGAAAACATCAGCCTAAAGAACTAGCATCCTGCCATATATACAAAGTGATTTAAAGTCACACAATTATTACTTTAAAACTTCTTGGTAGCTTGTATTGCAATCACCAATTTTATAATACACATAGATGGAGATTAAAATTAAAAAATGAAAGCTAATATTTTAAACTAATAGTGTTGCCAGTAGGATTGTCTCTTTAGATCTGAATTTTAATTCTGATTTAATTAATACCTCTAACTAATAGTAACTATGTCCGTCAAAGAAATATATTTGAAGTACTTGCATTCCAAACACTGTGTTAGAGGTTGAATGAATGGGCTGGGAAGATCCCCTGGAGGGGGGAATGGCTATTCACTCCAGTATCCTTGTCTGGAGAATCCCATGGACAGAGGAACCTGGCAGGCTATAGTCCACGGGGTTTCAAAGAGTCGGACACAACTGAGAGACTAACACACACAGAGACTGAACGAAGCTTTAAAAGAAGAATCTGTCACCACAAAATGTAGAATTGAAAGCACTAGTAAATATTAGAATCATTTGAGTAGTGTTTAGTAAATACATTGTTTACAAAGTCATGGCCAAGGTCAATCAGAACACAGCTGAGGAGAGGGATCTGTTACTGGAACCCTGTCTGAGAGTACTGGAGAGGGGCAGTACTCTGAAGAGGAAGCTGCCTTCAGAGAGGCAGGGCCCTTTGTCAACAGACACTTCCAGCCTAACATGAACCTTACAGAAAAGAATGAGAAAAAAACATAGGCATTGAGTTCCCCTGTATCCCCCCTCTCTGCTCTTGTACTGAAGTTTCAATACTGGCTGAACTCAAATGAAGAGGAAGAGATAAGGGGGCCTGTTGATGATATTCATCTGCATCAGCATTCCATAGAAGAGAGCAGGGTAGAGAAAAATCTCTGTGAGCAAATGGACAATACTCAGAAGTTACACAATCTAGTAGCCACGTGATCACAGTTCTTGGAGGTGCCTGCTCTAATAGCAGTGAATAATACTACTTATACTTAATTCTGTTCTAGTGAAAGCAACTCACAACAAAACATGCCTATCATGAAATATTAAGGATGAGATGGAATTAGCCAGGCAAAGAGAGCAGTCTAATACACTAGACTCACATTTCTCATACTTTCGTATAATCATTCACAGACCCATTTTCAGAGGAAAAGAAACATACAAAAATCCACAGGCCCTAGTATTTGCTTAAGTTATTTATTTAAATGTAACTTGATATGTTCAACTATAAAACTAATTATAAACATATTTGTTTATTGTACATACTGCAGTATAAATTTGCAACAAAATAAGTTACTTAATGACAATATAAAACAAAATTCAAATTAATATTGATATAAGTGAAAAATAGAGTTTTGTGGAAACCAAATTGCTTTTTGTAGAATATAAAGTAAATATAAATATCAGAGATTTTTGTAGAGAGCATCCATATAGAACCAAAATTGAGTACTAGCTCAATTATCTGGCCTCTTGAAACATTCAAGACACGGGGGAGTCCTCATTCACAGATTTTTGTTTTCTGTATGTTTTTTACCCTCAGCTTACAAAAATGCCTCTTTTCCATATCAAGGTGACCTTCCTCCTGGTGGTTTGGTGGTTTAGTTGCTAAGTCGTGTCTGACTCTTGCGACCCCGTGGACTGTAGCCCGCCAGGCTCCTCTGTCCATGGGATTTTCCAGGCAAGGATACTGGAGTGGATTGCCATTTCCTTCTCCAGGGAATCTTCCCGACCCAGGAATTGAACCCAGCAATCAAACCCAGGTCTCCTGCATTGCAGGCAGATTCTTTACCGACTGAGCTACGAGGGAAGACCTTCCTTCTACTTTATCCATATCCATGAAAATCAGAGTACCATATCCTATGGCTACAGTAGAGACTACAACCAAGTATAAACACTGTCTTAGTTAGGGTCATTGTAAGGAAGTATCATAGAATAAATGAATTGAAAACAGCAGAAATGTATTTCTCACAGTTCTGGAGGCTTGAAGTCTGAGTTCAAGGTAAAAGCAAACTTGAGTTTGTGGAGAACCTTCTGCTCAGTTGCAGAAGGTAACTTCTCTTTGCATTCCTCCACTCCCCTTTGGAAGAAAGAGAACCAACTAACTACCTGGCCTCTTCTTATAAGGCTACCTGATATGAAGAGCTAACACACTGGAAAAGACCATGATTCTGGTAAAGATTTAGAGCAAGAAAAGAAAGGGGTGACAGAGGATAAAGTGTTTGAATGGCATCATTGACTCAATGGATATGAGTTTGAACCAACTCTGGGAGGTAGTGAAGGACAGGGAAGCGTGGCAGGTTGCAGTCCGTGGGGTCACAAAGAGTTGGGCATGATTGAGTGACCAACAACAACAATCTCATTCCTGAGAGTTCATCCTCATGACCTAATTACCTTCCAAATGCCCCACCTCCTAATACCGTCACATTAGGATTAAATTGGGCTTCATAGGTGGTGCCAGTGATAAAGAATCCACCTGCAATGCAGGAGACCCAGGTTCTATCCTTGGGTCAGAAGATCCCCTGGAGCAGTAAATGGCAACCCACTCCAGTATTCTTGCCTGGGATATCCTATGGTCAGAGGAGCCTGATAGGCTACAGTCCATGGGGTCACAAAGACAGATTAGATTTTAACATAGGAATTTTGGAAGGACACAAGCATTCAGTCCATAACAAGCAATTTACGTGTTAGTTCTGGCACTTAGATTGTCTTCCAGATGTTTCATATTAATCTTCTTTAAGCCATCATAAACATAAAAACAAAAGTATATATATATATATGTTCACAAGTATATCTCTGTCCTCATACTAAGGAACTGAGCATTGCTCAATCTTACTGCAATCATGCAAATATTTTGTGGATTTTAGAAATTTGTCTTATGTTATAGCAGTGTTTCTAAAACTTAAAGTGAAACAAAATTCCTTGGAGAGCTTTCTAAAAATGTGATATTGCAATCCAACTTTAAATACTGGTTGGCTGGGGTTATACATTTTAATAGGCATCCCAGATGATTTTGATATAGATGATTCACTGCTAAGATTTTAGATAACACTGATTTAAAGATTCAAATTCTCATTTAAAATACCAGGAAAGCAATAACTAAGAGAATTTGATTAGGATTTATTTATGGTCATGGTTTTATAGACTAGATTAACACAGAGTATTAGTGTAGTATTTATTTAAAATACAAGTCTTTATTAGGCAATACCAGGTTGCATGCACACCAGTTGGAAACACTTTTAAGATGCCTCCTGCTTCGCACTGGGACTTTGAATTTGTCCTTTCTGACCAGCAGTTTCTTCCACTTCCTGCCAATTTTCTATTCTACTTTTACTCATCCTTTAGTTTTATCTCAGAAATATCACTCACAGGGAAGCTTCTCATTGGACAAACTCCTCTGAAAAGTGTTCTTTTAGCAACATGGACCTTCCTTTGTAGTACTTATTCACATCTGTATAGTAATATTTTATGGTGACCTCCAAATGTCCTGGATCTCTTCCCAGAGACCCAGTAGGAGTCTCCCTGTCATGTTGAAGTTATGTTTGGATGTGTGACATGGTTAATCAGTGAAAGGTGAGCAAAAGTGACAGATACCACTATTAGGTAGAAGCATTAGGAACCCATATGAATTCTCTCTGCTCTCTCCTTCCCAACATGCTCAGATGGTGCCTGCTACTTCAGCATAAATTCCAGAGTCAGAATACTATGTGAAGCAGCCCTTGCTGACAAATTACAGTGTGTGGCATGAGTGAGAAATACTTGTCACCTTAATCCCCTAATATTTAGAGTAGTTTACCAGAGAAAAATGAAAAAAAAAAACAACTGACATGTCAGAGGTGTCATTTTATATTTATATGGCTGATTATTTACCTACCCCATCTAATTATGATCCTAGGGAGGGATAAGATTTTTGTTTGTTTTTGCCAACATGTGCTTTCTTTTGCATTTCCAACAAACAAGGGCAGTCTCCTTGATAATCAGGGATAGTTTTAATTTTCAAGGCACATGACTTTTTATAATTTTTTTATATCGGAGTATAGTTGAGTAACAATGTTGCATTAGATTCAGATGTACAGCAAAGTGATTCAGTTATATATGTACATATATCTTTTTTTTCCAAGTTATTTTCCCATTTACGTTATTGCCAAATATTGAACAGACTTTATTGTATTACACAATAAGTTCTTGTTGGTTATTTATTTTAACTATAGCACTATGTACATGCATATGATATTTTTGATACCTAGCAAATACCTAGTAGATAGCAGGCACTTGATAGAATAAAGGTCCCCCAAAGATGTTTATGTCTGAATGCCTGGAATCTGTGACCATGTTACCTTGAGTGGCAAAAGGTTAAAAATATTAAAAGAAGGAGTTTATTCAATTATGGTGGGCTTAATTTAAATTCATGAGCTCTTAAAAGTTCAAAAGGAAGACAGAAGGGTGAGAGATGTGACAGCAAAAGAAGGAAGAGGCGAGATTCATTTTGTAAAGACCAGGCTTCCCATTGCTGACTTTGGAAATGCAGCAAAGGGGCCCTGTGTAAAGGCACATAGGCAGTTTCTGAAAGGTAGTAACTGCCATAAGCTAACAGACAGAAAAGAAACCAGGGGCTCCAGTCCTACAAGCATAGGAATTAAATTTCACCAAAAACCTGAAAGAGCAAGGAAACTGATTCTCTCCAGAGTCATCAGAAAGCAATGCACCCTGTGTCATTTGATTTTAATCTGGTGAGACACATGTTGGTTTTATAAGTTTATGCATTTGTGCTGTTTTAAGACCCAAAGTTTTTGGTAATCTGTTATAGCAGCAGTTGCAAGTTATACATGTCTCAACATACTCACTCTGAAAGACTAAATTACTGAATGAAAGAAGCATCAATAATACATTTGAATCTGTTGCATAAAAAATTAGCAAAAATATTATCTAAAATGTTATTTTTAATATGCTACTTTTTTTTTTTATTCTTTAAAGATAAATATTTCATCATCATTCATTTAAGACTTGGAATAGAAGGAAGTTTGCTCAGGGATGGTTTTTGGTGTTTAATCTGCTCCTGATTTTTAAAGAAGTGTCAAAGTCTGCTAACTAGGTTTTTATTCCTTCCAAGGGAAGGCCTTAAGTTCCTCCCAACCCAAATTGTCTAGTTCTGCCAAGAAGGAAATTGGTCTAATTACTCCAAGTTAAAGTTGTAATTGCCTTTCTACATTTTATGCCATGAGCGCCTGTCTTATTTCTACTCACTGTTAATGAAAACAGAAAGAAAAAGACACTTGGGCTCTTTGCCTCACCAGCTTTCTTTAATGCTGATTGTTGTCTGGAACCTGGAGTGCCTCGCCTTGACTACCATAGGAACAGATTCCCCATGTTTCTGCAGAATCTCACTCCTTACACTGATTTTGTTGCAATGGCCAAAGAAGATATCTTAAATTTCCAAATGTCTAATCATTTTAATTTACTAACTTTGCCTGTTTTTTTAAGGGGTGATATATGTGTAAGTCTATGAATTAGTATAGTTAAAAGGGATTTATTCAAGATATATTGAGTTTTCAAAGAACAACAGTAATAGCAGAAATGTCTGTCAAAGATTTGCTTGCAAAATATGAAAAAAAGAAACAAATCCTACACCTTATCACAAACACACAGTAGTTACAACCCCTACAAACACACACAAAACATAAAAATATAAAAACAAACCTTCAAATATGTGTTTATTTCTTTCTTCTCTGACTATAATTTTATATTTGGGACTGACAAATACTGGGGTGGTGTAGGGGAAGCCCTAATAATCTCAAATGTTGTCAGAGTTTGAAATGTCTCAAAAAGTCAAACTATAAAGATACAGAATTAACTAAGAAAAAACATCATATAATCAGCTTTCTACATAATAATTTAATCAATGTGAAATATTATTTCCTCAAAAAGAAGACTCTAATATTTTATTGGGACTTTTTGTCCATCAATTTTTTTTTGCAATTTTCCTAAAAATAAATTTTATTGTCAATATGCTTTTTTTTCTTAGAAGTGCACTACTGTATTTTTAGAGATTTATAATACAACGATTTTTATTCTGTGGAAAGACTGAAGTTAACATGGTTATTTTGAAAATATTCCTCAAAGTTAATCTAGGCATATTTTCTTTTCATTTAAAAGAAATCTCTATCCTTATGATTATAGGCACCTCACGGTCTTTCTTAACTACCTTCTTATTGTCAGGATAATTCTTTATTTTTTTTAATATAAATGTATTTAATTGGAGGTTAATTACTTCACAACACTGTATTGGTTCTGCCATACATCAATATGAATCTGCCACAGGTATACACGTGTTCCCCATCCTGAACCCCCATCCCTCCGCCCTCCCCATAGCATCCCTCTGGGTCATCCCAGTGCACCAGCCCCAAGCATCCAGTATCATGCATTGAACCTGGACTGGTGATTCGTTTCATATATGATATTATACATGTTTCAATGCCATTCTCCCAAATCATCCCACCCTCTCCCTCTCCCACAGAGTCCAAAAGACTGTTCTATACATCTGTGTCTCTTTCACTGTCTCACATACAGGGTTATCGTTACCATCTAGTAAACAAGTTTGAGCAATGCACAGCACATATCAATAGCTTGGTATTTTGGCAATTGCCATTAAATATCATTTGCATTCCTTTTGTCCTTGTTGATCAAAACAAGATGGCCCATAGTTTCTCAATTCCTTCTTTCCTTGAAGTAGTACAGTCTCAATTTGATGGCCATTGTAAAAATATCCCACATTACTGGACACAGTTCTAACAATAAAATTCAGAGAAGCATTGATTTTCTTGGTTGTAATAATGAATATAAATATAAAAGATATCCTACCTTCATTAAACATGAAAAGATAATTTTGCCAAATGACTTATTACTCAACATCAATTATTATTATTATTATTATTTACCTTGAATGTGATTGTGGTTTTACTTATTTGGAACTCAATCATGATTCCCAATGAGTATCTAACTTTCCTTCCACTTTTTTCTCTACTGAACCAGTCATTGACATTGCTCATTTGGAATACTGACAGTGTCTCCTTTCTTTTCACTCATGCTAACAACATTCTCATTTAATTCCTTGTTGAAACTCCTTAATAATGCTGCCTGACACCACTATAGCAACTATTTCCAAACAAACAAACAAAAACCTAAAAATAATTGCTAAAATTTATTGTTAGCCTTCAAGATAAAACAGACTCAATTCTTTCCTTCTCATGTTAAAAAGCCAATATTTAAAAAGCTTAAATTTCTAGGCTACGCTATTACACTGAATATTCAATATTTATAAATAAATGCATGCGATGAGTTGACTCATTGGAAAAGACTCTGATGCTGGGAGGGATTGGGGGCAGGAGGAAAAGGGGACAACAGAGGATGAGATGTCTGGATGGCATCACCGACTCGATGGACATGAGTTTGAGTGAACTCCGGGAGTTGGTGATGGACAGGGAGGCCTGGCATGCTGTGATTCATGGGTTCGCAGAGAGTCCGACACGACTGAGTAACTGAACTGAACTGAATAAATAAAACTGTTACATTATATATCTACTTCCTCTCCTCCCATTCAATTCTCAAGTCCCTAAAATTTGCTTTTGTCTTTATCTTGAGTGAGTTATATCCCTCGACAGAATAAACCTAACAGGCATGTTTTAGTTACGTCATATTTTATATATCCATTACATATAACATTTTAGGTCACTTTCTTTATGTTGCACGTTGAATATTTAAAAGATGGCAGAAGTTTCTTCCACTACACATGCTCATCCAGAACCTTGCTACTTCCCATCAAGGGATGGAATCTAATCCTCCACTTTAATCTGAAGGGGTCTGTAACCAATTAGAACCCTGTGGAAGTGACACTATTTGACTTCTGATGTTAAGTCATAGAAGGCATTATAAGTGGCTTATTAAGCTGGAACACTTGCTCTAGGACCCTCTGCCACAGTATAAATAACCCCACCGTTCTGAAACTGTATTGCAGTAAGCAAGTCCAAATTGCTCATATGAAGAGATCCCTTGGAGAAGCTCTGATACTAAATGAACAGAGAGAGACGCAGGGGTATCTTTCAGATGCTGTTGTTCCAGCCATCACATAACCACAACTAAATCAGAGATCTTCAGCCAAAAGCATAAAGCCAAGTCTTCCCTAAATTCATGACACACAATCTTAGGAAGCAGTGGAAGATGAGTGCTATTTTAAACACTCAAATACCTGGGATACTCCTTCAAAGTGTTTACTTTCTTGACTTTTAGGTAATGATTACTCTAAACATACTCTTATTTTTCTAATATTCTTTTTCAGGCTACATTACTTCATTCTTCTTAAATTCTGATTTTCCATTGTGTTGTTTTCTGTGGTTCTGACCTCAGCTAGTATCACCCTGTTCCATGGTTTCATTTATCAAATATAACCAATGGTTATTCTCAAATCTCTCCTGAGGTTTCAGACTAAATTTCCAAAGGTCTACTGAATGCACATTTATAAACACACACAAACACACACACATATATATATTATTCTATATACTACATACTATAATGTATAGTATATACATAATACTCCAGACCAAAATCATCATCTCCATTGCTCTTTAAATTGTCTTTCCTTTTTTGAATGTAACATCAAAAATGATGTGTATAGTACTGTCATTTATCCAACTTCAAAAGGCAGAAAATAGTGAATCATCTTTTTAGTTCTATTCCCATTAACTCATCTTCCCATATTAAAATCAGCCACTGATTCCTTGTGTTTTACTACATATTTTCCTTACCTTTAGTCATTGTCATGATCACTAATATAATGTTGTATTTCAGAGAAAAATCTGATCTCTCATATTTTGTGAAAAAAAAAAAAAAATCAAAGCACTTTAAGAGCAATTAAACTTGCCTCATCCTGCCCAAACAAGCTGCAGGCTAAATTTCTTAGCCACCAATCAACAAATTCAGAAGATCTAAAAGATCCCACATTTAATTTGACACTCTCTGTTTAGGCAACAGATGTGTTAGAGTGTCTATAGAAGACCCTGAGAGTCTTAGGAGTGAATAACTTTGAAAAGTTTAAATTCTAGGTACTCCACTCCCTGAAAAATGGTCACCCCTCTTTTTACTGAAGGCTATAGCATAAAACATCTTTCCCATACAGCTCCATTCTTAGCTCTTGCTTTACCCTCATGCTTATCCCTATATGCTCCAGTATTGCCTCTTATATAGGTTGTGCACTCAGTCGTGTCCAACTCTTGGCAGCCCCATGGACTGCAGTCTGTTAAGTTCCTCTGCCAATGGAATTTTCCAGGCAAGAATAGCAAGAATACTGGAGTGGGGTGTCATTTCCTACTCCAGGGGATCTTCCAGACCCAGGAATCAAAGCCACATCTCTTGTGTCTCCTGCATTGTCATGAAGATTCTTTACCACTAGTGCCATCTGGAAACTCACCTTTTATGTAACTCTAGCCTAAGATTCAGTACTTGTCCTCACATGTGCCTTCTCCTTCCATTAGACTAGGCTCCTCAAAAGCATCATTGAATATTTTCCCCACTCTTCCTACTGGGCCTTTAGCTGATTAATTTTGAGCCTAAAATTTAGAAGGAAAATAAGTGCTTTTTGAATAATAAATTGATCAATGAAGAACTAATACATGTTTGTATTCTATTTAGGATATTTTGCAAACAGAATTCTCCTCTAAAATAGATGGAGAATATTTTTCCCTTAAATATGATTTAGGTAATTGGTGACACTTTCTGGTAATTATTCTTGTTGGGAATATCAAGAGGAGATGTTACAAAATAATTCAAAGAGTTGTCTTAAGTAATATACCTCAGAGTTGGAAAAATCGATTCTTAAAAGGAAACAAGCTAATTTCTTTGAAGCTTTAGAATAGAAGAATACTCATTAGAATACCTAAATTAAAATATAAGAAAGATAAAAGAGGCTATTTCAGGAAATTGCTAGCATGTACGTTCAGATTCCTGGTAGTGGTGGTGGTGGTTTAGTCGCTAAGTCATGTCTGACTCTTGCGACCCCATGGACTATAGCCTGCCAGGTTCTTCTGTCCATGGGATTCTCCAGGCAAGAATACTGGAGTGGGTCACCATTTCCCTCTCCAGGGGATCTTCCTAACCTAGGGATTGAACCCAGGTCTCCTGGATTGCAGGCAAACTCTTTACCAACTAAGCTATAAGGTAAGTCCTGGTAGTAGTAGGCACAAAATAAAAACCGGTTGTTATTATGAGAAATACTTTACTGCTTTTCCTTGCTTCACATATAATGAGAAACATTTTATAAAGAATAAGTGAAAATTCTAAACAATGTCAGCCATACAATCACATCAAGAGGAAAGGAGAGCAACATCAAGAGGAAAATAAAATAAGAACGAGAATTGTCTATCATCACAGTTATACAAACACATGATGGAAAAGATATATTAGCAGCAGCAAATAATATGTTTTCTTCACATAACATATGTGAAGAAACCTGAGATTTCCTCCATTGCCAATAAATTCAATAAACTGCTTTGTGGGTGCAAAAAATATCAATATACTTCTTCATTAAGAAAAGTATCACATATTAAATTAGGGAGATGAAGCATCCTTTATCCTTCACTGATAAGATCAAATCTGAAGGAGAGTATTCCGTTCTGATCACCATATTTTAATGGCACTATAGGGCAAAAGCTTTGAAGGAAAGTGACTAGAATGGTAAAAAGTTTACATGAAAATAATTCAACTGAATGAGGAAAACACCTGAGAAAGCATTCAGTATGTTTTCCACGTGGCTCATGGCACAGAAAAGCTCTAAAGCTAAGAATGGGAATCACAGAGACAGAGACACTAAATCAATTTAGAATAGTTAGACAATAACAGTTTTCAATAACTTGAGTTGCCCAGTCAAAAGGAAGAATGACCACTCAGTGAAAGATTTTACACATTTATCAATACAATTCAACATAGGCCAAAAAGAGAGGAAAGGACATATAGATAGATAGATAGATAGGTATATATATAGATAGGTATAGATATACAGAAACATAGATATATGGATACAAGTGCCTCCTAATGAGAGTATATCTTGTTTTACAGAAAACTTTTTTGGCCTCCTGAAACCCTTTTTGGGTTAGATTGAAACTTGAAAAGGAACAGTAAAGAAGAGAAGAATAGTCCAGACTACAAAGTGAAAAGAACTTAGCATTCTTTTAAATAAATCAGAAAGTAAGGAAACAAGTAGAGAAATTAGAAAGAGAGACAGATGACAGCAGCCTCAGAAAAGACATGAAGCAGGTGCTTCACGTAGCAAAGAGGCAAGGACAAAATCCTCGGTAGTTTGGTAGCTGAAACATTAGAAACAGGAATGTCTGCTTAGCTTATAGGTTATAGTATCCCTGAGTTATAGCCATTCCTTCTCTCTCCTCAAGTCCAGGTTAAACACCTAATCTTTGGTTAAATACTCACAGTGGGTTAAACACTACTGTCCACACAAAACAACATACCAAAACATTACTACATTTTTATTTTATTTATGGACACTGGGAAGGAGATAGTTCTCAAAATGAGATAAAAATTAGATCCAGATTTATGCAATTCAGAAGGAAAAAAGACAAAGACCAGAGAGGCTTGTGTTTTTATTTTCTTTCATAAACTAAGAAGACCTATATGTGGACTGGATCTTTTTCCAAGCTTTTGTATACCTCTCAGAGAAAATATTGGGCCTCTCATTGCTTGCAATTGTGGAAAGTGAGCAGATCTCAAATAAATATAAATTTGATAGGGAACAGGAAACCCCAGTTGACATCTGGTTTATATATAGTCCAGCTGTCCTGTCTATTACAGCCTTTTTGGACCACATTAGTCCAAAATTATGCTTTTCCTCTCTTAATTCACTTAACATGCACCATGCACTAATTTGGGTGGCATTTTGCTGTCCTGAACACTCATTTAATTAAGGTTGTGTTGTTTGTATTTACATATGCTTGTATTAAGCCTCAGGAAATATTTATAAACTGCCAAAGGACAGGGCTCATTTTATAAAACATTTTGACTGTAACCAACAGCTACCTTTTGCCTTGTTTAAGTAAGCGCTGTGGTCAGTTGTTGAGTTGATGGATCTCTATATGAAATCACAAATATTATTTGTGGGTAGATTACATTAATACCCATGAAGGACCCAAATTCTTCACCTTCTCATCTCAGAAGCCACTCACAATCGTGCCTAAGTGCAAAAGTACTTGACAGTATAAAACTAAAAAAAAAAAAAAATTTATTAACATGTAAGATTTTCAGGCAGAAAAACTATGTCATTCNAAAAAAAAAAAAAAAATTATTAACATGTAAGATTTTCAGGCAGAAAAACTATGTCATTCTGGATATATTTTCTCTACTTATGTGAAAATGTTTAAGATTATTTGGTAGACATACAGTTATCATAGTTTTCTAACACCTCCTTTTCCAATGTTAATATAAAGATTGAGTCAGATCACACATTTAAGCAGTTAGCATGTTGTTACATACTCTGGACTCCAAATATAATAATGTGTCATTCAATAATGTGGTTACTAAATAATGTGTTGGTATTCAATAATGTGTCATTATTAAAATATTTATATAACAAGTTACTAATTTGTATATATATTACATTATCTATATACTAATTTATATATTTATATATCTATTTTGNCATAATGTAGTGATTAGAAGCACAGACTTCAATTCTAAGAGATAGTCATTCAAGTTTTAATTGGACTACCTATGAGCTTTATTGCCTTGAGGGCAGCATTTAACCTATTTATCAATTTAATTTCCATAAATGTGACTAAATTCATTATCTGCTTCATAGCTTCTTATAAAGTTTAAATGTGTCAGGATGTGTAAAGCATGTGGCTCATGGCACGTAGTTGCTGTTGTTCAGTCACTAAGTTGTGTCTGACTCTTTGAGAACCCATGGACTGCAACACAACAGACTTCCCCGTTCTTCACTGTCTCCCAGGATTTGCTCAAATTCACGTCCTTTGAGTCAGTGATGCTATGTAAATGAAGTTGTTGTGATTTTGTTGACTTAATCATTAGTAATGCTGTTTTTTTATAATAATTATAAACATATCAGGTTTCAATCTAACAGGAAAATGTTAATTCAGTTTAACAGGAAAATGTTGCATAGAAATGTAAAGGAAATTAAGATAATATTGAATTTAAAATTAAATCTGATAATATAAAAATCCAGAAATTGCCAAATACTTCCAAGGTCAAGGTTACAGATTTTCTGCAGAGTTTGTTATCTAACCAGTAACATCCCTAATAAAAGAGGAAAGCATTTAAAAGTTGGCTTCATGCTTTCTCCAGAGGTAGTAAAATTAATTAGGGAGATGTGCAGGCTGCTGATTCATTTGATTATGTGTTTCTACCTAAAGTGCAAAATTTCCCTGCTAGGTCTGTTGCCTAAAGGAGTTTTGGTTGATTCATCACCTCTTTCACTCAGAGGGTTGATCATTGTAAATGACTTTATTGACCCGTGGCTTGGTTCAGCATCATATGCTCCAGTGAACCAAGCAATAAACAGCTGCTAAGTGCAGGTGAGAAGGCGTCATGGAAAATTCAAGGACTGAATCAGCGTTCTCTCTGCCATCAGGCTCTTGAGCTGTCACAGATTTCTGAATTTCTTGTTTGACAGGTATGATTTTTAGAGGTACTTGTCCTAGAAGAATATATTTTCCTATGGACTTTCATGACTTTTAGAAAGTCATAGAGGGCACTATATTTTCAGAATCTGTATTCCAAATTCCTGGATCCACAGTCATAATTATAGTACATTTTAAATAGTATATTGGGTGTCAGTGGAAATCTCAAATGAAATACAATTTGATAGAATATTATATAATATTGAAGGGTTGAAATAGCATTATAAAAATCACCTTATCTTTAAACATTGTTTAATGTTTAAATATTTTTAAACATTGCAAAAAGAAAGAAAATAAATATCCATTAAAAAGAGAAGTGAAGTGAAGTGAAGTTGCTCAGTCGTGTCCGACTCTTTGCAACCCCGTGGACTGTAGGCCACCAGGTTCCTCTGTCCATGGGATTCTCCAGGCAAGAATACTGGAGTGGGTTGCCATTTCCTTCTCCAGTTCAAAAGAGAGATCAAAGGCAATTCAACAACTGAGGGATCCAGAGTAGGGATATCTCAGCAGCCACCAGCTCCTTCCTTTTATTAAGTAGCCTTGACAGATCCCCCTAGTTAGAAAAGGCCCGATCTTCAGGACAACACTTCTACCTAAAGCTGATTTATCTATCTCCTCCAAGTTGGAGATGGATTCACTTTTACTGTTGTCCAAGGTATATAGAGAATATTTCACAAGTAGATGAATGGATAGAAAGTAAATTCTAAAAAAAAAAAAAAAAAANAAGTTACAGTTTGGGGGAAAATATTTACAAAAAAAAAATCTGATGAAGGATTGATATCTAAACTATACAGAAAACTATAAAAAACACAACAATTAGAAAACAAACAATCTGATTAGAAAATGGGCCAAGCCTCAAATAGACATCTCACCAAAGAAGACAGACAGATGCCAAAGAAGCATATGAAAATACAGTCCACATCATGTGTCATGAGGGAACTGCCAATTAAAACAAGATACCCACTACACACGTACTAGAAGGGCCAAAATGCAAACACTGGAAACACCAAATGCTGGATAGGATTTGGAGTAACACAAACTCTCATCCATTGATGGGAACAATGCAGAATGGTACGGCCACTTTGGAAGAGAGTTTGGACGTTTCTTACAAAATAAAACCATTCTTAACCATAGAATCCAGCAAATGAGTTGGAAATTTATGTTTACATATAAATTGCACAGGGATGTTTATAGCAACTTTATTCATAATTATCAAACTTTGGAAAAAAACATGGGATCCTTGAAAAGGTGAATGGGTAAATAAATAGTGATATATTCAGAAAATGGAATCATTCAGCACAAAAGAATTGAGCTACCAAGTTTTGAAAAGATATGGAGGACTCCTCAATGCAGACTGCTAAGTGAAAGATGCCAATCTTAAAAGGTTACCTACTATTATGATTCCAAATCTGTGACGTTTTTGAAAAGGTAAAACTACAGAGACCATAAAAAAATTAGCAGTTGCCATGAGTTCGGAGGGAGCGGTGAACAGGTGGAGCAGAAAGGATTTAAATGGAAAAAACAGATATGTATGTGTGTGTGTGTGTATATACACACACACACACACACACACACACATATATATACACATATATATATATACATATAGTAAAAGATAATTCCCTTAGTCTAAGCAATTCTAGTTGAATAAGGTTATACACACAACTCATTTACTCATTCTTACATTGTAATATCTTTATTATCCATCTTTTCAGTTATCAAAAAACTTAAAACAAAATGACTCCTTGCCTTTTATAGTTGAACACGTGATTCTATGATACTGTGTTAACACTTGTACCACAATTCTCAAATCAAGTTGTCTCTTATACAAATAAGGGGATGCAATGATTTTTACAATGATACTCAAAGGTTTTGTGAAAAAAAAAAATTAGATGTTAGTTAAAAAATTAAGACTCATATAAACTGGAGATCTATAATACAAAAGAAAACAGGTGACCTACTGTGAACATTCACAAATCTGAAGGGTTAAAGGAATTTGGTGGCAATTGATTTTTCAATCATAAGAGTTAATACATGTTATAAACTCTTGAAAGTAGGAAGAGAAATTAGTATCAAGAGTTTTAGAACTGCTAGGGGACAAGGAGCAATATAAGTTTATTTGTATACGTGAAGGAATATAGATATTATTTTTCAATAATGCCTGAGGAATCTTCCTAGAAACAGAAAAGGGCAATATTTGAGGAAACACATTAGAAAAGGCTTAGGTACTTCAGTTATTAAGTAAAATGTAAAACAGTGTTATTAATTAACATTTTAAAAATATGAAATATATAAATCACAGGACTCAGGGTGGAGTAGGGCAAAGCACAACAGGATCAGTAAAAATGATTCTCATGTTAGGTTTCTGAAAGCATATATAAGACTGTATTCTCTAAACAATCAGTCACTCAATTGTGTCCGACTCTTTTTAACCCCATGGATGGTGGCCCACCAGGCTCCTCTGACTGTGGGATTCTCCAGGCAAGAATGTGCAAGAATACTAGAGTGGGTTGCCATTCCCTTCTCCAAGGGATCTTCCTGATCCAGGGATCAAGCCCAGGTCCTGTGCATTGCAGGCAGATTCTTCACCATCTGAGCCACCAGGGAAGCCACTAAACACATTAACAGTGTCCAAAAGTTGCAAGTTAAAATATTCTAGACACACTTTTCCTTGTTTGATCAGCATTTTAGAGCACTGTTTTTATCTTTAACAAAACAGATATGTTCTTTTACATTTTTTGCTTATCTATAGCTAGATTTTGAATGTTCTTTAATTTTCTTCCATTTAATTATTGACAATCAGTTCAACTTTTTTTTAAATAAATAAATGACATTGAAAAAGGAAGCTATTTATACGCTAGTGAATATTTTTTTAATTAGTGTTCACTGGGTTTGAAAATCTTTCACTGCTGCAGTTCAGATACCCAGTCACAAGCTTAAATTGAACAGCTGGTTGTGACAGATCTAAAGTATGCTTAGCATGTTTAAAATACTCACTGGTATGTCGAGGAAGTTCTACTGCTTTAGGCAACTCATTTATTTATATTAGATCTAGTACAGCAATGGTCCCAACAGAGCCCCTTGAACTTCTGTTATTAGCCAAAACAAAATGGAATGCCAACCTAACTCAGGTTGAAATCTGAAGTAAAAAAGCTAGTAGAGAGGCCTATGTCCAATATATTTGTCCCATATTCTCCAATTGAAGAAATAATTCAAGCACATGTATTCTATTATCATTAACATTTAAGGTAATGACAGAACCTTTGGCCAAGTCAGATCATATTATCTCATTAATTGAAAACATTTAAAGACTTATTCACAAAATTTATCTTCCTTCAAGTACCATATATAGTATACTTTGCTAATCAATTTGCCTATTTCTCTATGACCAATAGCCCCTGCATCCTCTTAAAGACCCTACATCCCAGCCAAGCTGGCTACCTGCACTTTTCCCAGCCCTCCATAATCTCACAATATCCCCCTACCCTCAGTTCTTTCAGGAATTTTTTTCTCACCATTTTACAGACAATTGAAACATTACATTCTCTAGGATACTTTTTCAGAATGAGGGGGAAATAAAACAAAAACAGTAACTGATTTCTTCTTTATTATCTCACATTTTGCAAAGCATCTTACATTAAAAAATGTTTTTAGCCATTGTTCATGCTGTATTATGTTTTCCATTTTGGATTTGAAGAAACCCACCAAAACTTTTATTTGGCCCTCCCCCACATACTATTGTTATTTTAAAGGTCAGAAACCTTGCCATGAATTATTTTTATGTCAAGTATACTTTCAGAAATTAGGGAAAGGTTGACAGAGTGAGTTAACAGAACAACTGAGACCCCTATGATTCTAATTTAGTTCAAAATGGCATATACCATCTGACTACCATGATCTCTGAATTTGGTGGATCACCCTGTATTTTGAAAATTAGCAACACTTCGGAGACAGAAAGCAACTTTTCAGGGATTGATATTTTCTTCTCTTCTTAGTATGGTTACTCTAGAAATTACTGTAGGTTTGTTTGTTTGTTTGAAGACATTTGGAGGGAAATTTACAATGGAAATTTCATGCAGTGTGGTTGGTTCCTCAAGGGAACCCACCAACCCTGTCAATCAAGCTGTTCCAGATATGCGAAGCAGCCTTGTTTGATGACTCGAGTCAGAGGCTAGGCTGCTCCACTGTGAGTTGAAGTTATCTTTCTGGACACAAACATAAAATGTGTTGTTAGGACTAAATATATTGAGTACAATTTTAGGAACAGCATAATCATTTGGCTGATAGCAAGGATACCAGAAGATAAAAATATCCTGATTAGTAACTAGTTCCTGTTGTTTTTTGGTCGTATGAATATCTCAACCTTGTCAGTTATCTCCTTGACTTTTATGCCTCTGGAATCCCTCCATTTGATACACTGATATCAGGGCACTCATCTCAATAGTAAGAGATGAAAAATCAATGGTGACATCTCCCACCTTGTCTGAACTGTTGTGGCCAGTACCTGAAAGCTTTTCAAGTGGTTCTTGAAATGTCTGGTAGCATTACCTCATATTGAGTTTTCACTGCCTTTTTGAAGAGAGTATCCTCTAAGTCCTTTTGATGGAAGTAGTGTGGAAGAGAGAAGGCAGAGATCTTGCATATAATAAACCCATCCTGACATTCCTCTAAGCTTTTGAACCCTTTTTTCTATTTTATGATAAGTAAGTTATGACATTTCAACCTCCTTGAATTTAGGTCACTGCTAGTAAGCATTTCAATCAACCTACCAATTCATTGAGTGCTACTTCCAGATGTGGAATCAAATCTATTAAATGAAGAATCCCTATTAGGTTCATCCATATTGAGAAATCCAGGCTTTCCAGGTGACACTAGTAGTAAAGAACCTTCCTGCCAATTCAGGAGACAAAAAAGACATGGGTTTAATCACTGGTCGGGAAGATCCCATGAAGGAAGTGATGGCAACCCACTCCAGTATTCTTGCCTGGGGAATTCCATGAACAAAGGAGCCTGGAAGGATACAGTCTATGGGGTCGCAAAGAGTCAGACAAGACTGAAGCAACTTAGCACAAACACATGCCTATTGATAAATTCAGCACCATCCACCATTATATTTCGTCATTTTTTGTCTAAATTTCTTATAGCACAATATCTGACATATTTCTTGGCTTTTTGCTGGTAGCAGCAAAATCTTGAAATTATTTTGTGGAGGCTTTTGAACTGTGATGTTGGAGAAGACACTTGAGAGTCCCTTGGACTGCAAGGAGATCAAACCAATCAAGAATTCCCCAGGCAAGAACACTGAGGTAAGTAGCCAAAATCCAGGGAATTTTCTCAACCCAGGGATTGAACTTGGGTCTCCTGCATTGTAGGCAGATTCTTTATTGTCTGAGACACCAGATAAACCCCATTTATGGGAAAGACCATGTTAAATTCAAGAGAATGGTGAATTGGTCTTTTAAATCTCATAAAACTTTTACTGTAGTTTTGAGATTATCTTCATATATTATTCATGCAATATTTAAAAATCAGCCAAATGAAATGACTAAGCACCTGGATAGTAAAGTAACAATAAATAAATTCATTTTGCCTATACAAACTTTTTTTTTGTTTTAATATGCTATCTAGGTTAATCTTAGCTTTTCTGCCAAGGTGCAAGCATCTTTTATTTTCATGGCTGCAGCCACTATCTGCAGTGATTTTGGAGGCCAAAAAAAAGTCTCTGACATGAAGTTCTGTGGCCAGATGCCATGATCTTAGTTTTCTGAATGTTGAGCTTTAAGCCAACTTTTTCACTATCCTCTTTGACTTTCAACAAGAAGCTCTTTAGTTCTTCTTCTCTTTCTTGCCATAAGGGTGGTGCCGTCTGCGTATCTGTGGTTATTGCTATTTCTCCTGGCAATCTTGATTCCAGCTTGTGCTTTATCCAGCCTGACATTTCACATGATGCAAATAAGTTAAATAAGCAGGGTGACAATATACAGCCTTGACGTACTCCTTTTCCTATTTGGAACCAGTCTGTTGTTCCATGTCCAGTTCTAACTGTTGCTTCTTGACCTGCATAGAGATTTGTCAGGAGTCAGGTAAGGTGGTCTGGTATTCCCATCTCTTTAACAGTTTTCCATTTTGTGGTGATCCACACAGTCAAAGGCTTTGGTATAGTCAATAAAGTGGAAGTATATGTTTTTCTGGAACTCTCTTGCTTTGTGAATGATCCAGTGGATGTTCGCAATGGATGTTGATCACTCCAGATGTTCAAGCTGGATTTAGAAAAGGCAGAGGAACCAGAGGTCAAATTGCCAACATCGGTTGGATCATCAAGAAAGGAAGAGAGTTCCAGAAAAACATCTTCTGTGTTACTTAAGTCATTTAAATTCAGAAATGTGGTGTTGTCAAGAATCCTGACTCTTGACCATCACATGTATTGCAGTGCTTCAGGCTTCCCTGTCCTTCACTGTCTCCTGGAGTTTGCTCAAACTCATGTCCATTGAGTCAGTGATGCTATTCAAACATCTTATCCTCTGCAGCCCCTTTCTCCTCCTGCCCGCAATCTTTCCCAGCATCAGGGTCTTTGCCAATGAGTCATCACTTTGCATCAGTGATCATCTAAAGTACTGGAGCTTCAACTTCAGCATCAGATATTTGGGAGTAAATTTGTGACCTAAACTGCAATTGTAACATGGAGAAATAGGCAAAAACCTAAGATATGCAGATGATACCACTCTAATGGCAGAAAGTGAAGAATAACAAAAGATCCTCTTGATAAGGGTGAAAGAAGACAGTGAAAAAGCTGGCTTAAAACTCAGCATTCAGAAAACTAACATCATGGCATCCAGTCCATCACTTCATGGCAAAAGAAGGGGAAAGAGTGGAAACAGTAACAGATTTTCTTTTATTGGGCTCTAAAATCACTGTGGACGGTGACTGCAGCCATGAATTTAAAAGACACTTGGTCCTAGAGAGTATATTTAAAAGCAGAGACCTCACTTTGCAGACAAAAGTCCATATGGTCAAAGCTATGGATTTTCCAGTAGTCATATAGGGATGTGAGAGTTGGACCACAAAGAAGTCTGAGTGCTGAAGAATTGATGCTTTCAAATTGTGATGCTGGAGAAGACTCTTGACAGTTCCTTGGACAGCAAGGAAATCAAACCAGTCAATCCTAAAGGAAATCAATCCTGAATATTCATTAAAAGGACTGATGCTGAGGCTGAAACTCCCATACTTTGGCTACTTGATGCGAAGAACTGACTCATTGGAAAAGACTCTGATGCTGGGAAAGACTGAAGACAGGAGGAACAGGGGATGACAGAGGATGAGATGGTTGGATAGCATCACCAACTTGATGGACATGAGTTTGAGCAATCTCTGGGAGTTGGTGATGGACAGTGAGGCCTGGCATGTTGCAGTCCGTGGGGTCACAAATAGTTGGACACTACTGAGCAACTGAACTGAACTGATAAGTTAGCTCCTCCCAAGTCAGTTTTTCTTGTATCCTTTGAGTGCTTGCTGAGTTTTAGAAGACCTCTGATTCTAATTATGGGTCAGGTCTAAATAAGGGGTGGTAGACTCTTGAGGAAAGTGGACAGATTTTGCATGGCAAATCCATCAGGTGGATTACTGTGGGATCTTCAAGCAAGAGAAATCTAGTCTCCTCAAACAGAAAAAAAAAAGACTTTTCTTTTTTGCTAAGGAAAGAGGCTTAGAGAAACTCAGAGTATAATCTTTATCAGCCTAATCCAAACCCACTCAGATGGCTTTTGAAATTTTCTGATTTTCTTGCAATGCCATGATTTAATAATTTAAAGTTATGAGCTTTTGTTTATGGTTTGTTTGTTTTTCTGAAAGGTCTCATGTATTAAAACAATTATTTAATCTTATAGCTTTGTAATCAGCACCAAATAGTGAGGACAGTTATGACTTGGCTTCAAGATCTTTGCTTCAGAGGGCCCTTCATCACAAGTAAATATATTTGGTTATTTAGTTAATTTGTAAGTCACAGAATACTAGAGATTTCTAGTGTTCTATTTACCTCTAGCAAATGGTTCACTATTATGCCATGGCCAAGGACATAATCAAATCAGTATATTGGACCCAACATTAGTATCCTACACTATTTCTATTTTCAACTCTTTTGGTATCAGCTTCTTCAGACAGCTTTGAGAAAGGAGAATAACAGAAAGTTAACAGATACTCTGGAAGACTGAAAACACAAGACGACAACAGTGAGGTAAGAAAGAGATAGTAAGTGCTGAAAACAGCTGCCACCCTTAAGCCTGGGGGAACAAAGGAGAATTCCTGGGTTCTTTTTCCACGATCCTTCAGATTCATGTAAATGCTTTTTAAAAGGGACAGGAACAAACCTTTAATTTACACTCTGTCTTGAAGTGTTTCTCCCACTTTTTTTTTTTTTAACAAAGAACTTTGAAATATTTTGTTTTGTAAGAACAGCTTATTACAGCTTAATACTTATTAAAGATATAAGAAACCTAAAACATGGAGGAGGGGCCCCTGGGGTGAGGGGAAGGGGTCTGCCTGCCTGTGCCTAGTCCTCCACTGAGGGAGACAATGAAGCCAGTTCTGTGAGAACTGGAATCAGCAGGATATGGCCGGTGCTGAGGTGAAGAGCAGTGTGAGGTAATACTGTCAAGAAGAGCAAAAAAAGAAAACGGAAAGGAAGAGGCTTTCTTTCATTTTCCTGCCTTCCACCTCCGTCTAGTACTTCCTTAGAGAACATGATAGAAAGCAATCTAGAAAAAGAAAAATGTTGTTTCAACAGTCACCATCCACATTAGAGGGTAAGCAGGGTCACATCTGCAAGTTAAAAATACAATAATTTCATTACTGACATGAGTTTACTCACAGTTTCCCCATGGGGAGTCCCTAACATATTTTTTATTCATCTCTTTAGCCACTCGAAGAGTTAAGAATAAATTCTCATGCCTATTAGCTTCCCAGCAATGTTTCTTGAATGACTGAATGAATGCTAGTGAAAGAGCGGTTTTAAATTCCCTTTTCAAGCAGTGTGGATTCAGAAGCATCTAATGCACATCAACCCTGCTGTTGTTCTTATGCCTGTGATTATGTCAATCACTTTTCTAAGTTTTTTACCCATATGATTTTACTGAACCCTTGGATTATCTCTACAAGGTAAATGCCATGATCATCTTCCTTCTTATAAAGTAAGTGAAACTCAGGCTTACGAATATTCAAAACAAAAGCCAAAAAAAAAAAACAAAAAACAAAAAAAAACAAAAAAAAATCCCACACCTCTNAAACAAAAAAAAAACAAAAAAAAATCCCACACCTCTTCTCTAAATTTGGAGCATAAGAGAGGCAATATAACATAGTGTTTTTAAAAATATATTCCAGCGATAGAAAGACCTGAATTCGAAATTCAGGCTGTTTCTCTTTTTTCTTCTATCAAACGAATTTCAAAATTGGGCTTCAGAAATTTATTCTAAGAAACCTCCAGCGTTCTTTCTTGGCAAAAATGTTGTTGCTTTGAGTCAAGTATTCTGTCCTTAGTAGAAACAGTTTATCAAGGAGTATTCTTGGCAAAGAACTGGTCAGTTCTCTAGTTCCAAGCCAAGAAGTTAAAGTCATATTGATTCATGACCAAGCACTCAAAAACTAGACGGCAAAATGATACCCTGAGTATTTCTACCAGCCAACAAGTAAACTTTATGAAAAAGAACATTAAAAGCACACATAAATTATTAAATGAATGTCCAAAAAGGGTATCTCAGAATAAATTAATTTACAAGAAAAATATATGCCAAAAGACATATCCACACACAGAAGAGAAGATGGTTATAGAAAGCAATGGTACTGTAAGTATTTTTTTCCTATCTGTTCTTTTGCAGGACCTTTAAACATCTTCAGAGACCAGTGGTTTTATTTATGCTTCAGATAGACCTTGATCTGTGCATTGTTTCAAGAGACCTTCCAAAATTTAATTTGCATGTTAGCAAAATGGTCCAGTTGCTTGGCTCTTCTTTCAGTACATTTTAAATTCAAATCAATGCCCCAAAAGGGAACATAAACAAATCTCCAGCTTGTATTCTGCCTTAAAGTGCTTTCTTTTACCAAATACCTTAAATTTTGTTATCTGAGGGCTATCTAATAGTAAATTCTGTATAATGACCCTATGTTTAATCCATAGCATTTTCTATCTGTAAGAGACATAGCTTGTATATGTCTAAACATAGGGTCATTATACAGTATTTACCTTACCTTCATGTAGGGCTTCCCCAATGGCTCAGTGGATAAAGAATTTGCCTGCAACACAGGAGACATAGGAGACACAGGTTCAAGCCCTGGGCCAGGAAGATCCCCTGGAGAAGGAAATAGCAACCCACTCCAGTATTCTTGCCTAAAGAAGTCCATGGATAGACCATAGGGTTGTAAAGAGTCAGACACAAATGAGCAACTAGCACTTTCACCTACCTTCATGTAAGGATTAGCACATGAGAACTTTCCACCAAATGGAATGCACCTCTTTTTTTTAAATCAAAAGTAAGGGGGGAGGAGAAGGCAAGGATATTGGAGACATGACAGGGTGGGATGAGATGGGAGAATGGCATTGAAACATGTAAAAAAAAAAAAAAAGAATACTGTAGTGGGTTGCCATTTCCTTCTCCATGATACTGACATTACTTCAGAATTGCATATTTTNTGATTTTCAGTCACCAAGTCGTGTCTGACACTTTTGCAACCCCATGGACTACAGCATGCTAGGCCTCCCTGTCTACCACGATTTCCTGGAGTTTGCCCAAGTTCAAGTCCATTGAACTGGTGGTGTACTCCTTCAACTAACAGGCATTAATCAGTATTATGAACACTGCACTGTAAGTAATGAAAAAAAAAATTACAAAGGATTATCTTTCTCTCAATCATATAGTTTGCATAGAATGATATAATAAAGACACAATCGATGTAATGATTATTAATGTGAGGTTTTATGTGATAAATAGTAGAGGCATTCTCAACAACAATTCGTAAAAATATTGGTAATGTTTGAATTGGTAAAGAATGAGAGGAAGACCAAATCAGTAAGACTATCATAAGCAAAAATTGAAAGTTGAGAGAAAGTACTTTGGGGAAAGGGAAAAGGTAGCTTAGCTTGAGCTCAGAGTGATCACCAATAACATCAGAGATTGGTCAAGGCCAGATTATGGAAAATGTCAATCTGCCTGAGGATTTTTCTTTATAACTTATAAGTAATATAAAAGAAATTTCAACCCATAAAAATATGGCTAAACAGTACAATAAGGAAAGGCAAAGAAAGAGGATTGACAAAATGAAATTAGAGTGGATACTACTACAGTATATGGTGTTGCAAGAGTCATACAAAACTTAGCAATTTAAAAAAAAAGCGTGTTTTATGAGTCTTTATGTCATTAATTCAATCACAATGATTGAAAAATATAAAATTATGGTTCTACCTGATTACTGACAAGAATTACTTAATTATTCTAATTTATACTTTCATTGGGTTTCCCTGGTGGCTCAGTTGGTAAAGAATCTGCCTGCAATACAGGAGACCTATGTTCAATCTCTGGGCTTGGGAAGAACCCTGGAAAAGGGAAAGGCTACCCACTCCTGTATTCTGGCCTGGAGAATTTTGTGGACTACAGAGTCCATGGGGTCACAATGAACTGGACATAACAGGCAACTTTCACTTTCATATATTCATTACACCAGAGCCCTAAATTGTGACTAGCAAATGTGAGTTACAAATAATGGATGGCCCCCTCTCTGCCAAATACATACCCTGTCCAGTTGATTATGGACTTTGGATTATCCTTTCTGCAGAACCATAATGTCCCTTGGACTTATTCTCAACATAGCACAAGCAGCTATCACCAACCCAAAATATATGTCAAAAACAGCAATGAGAAATACTATATACTTATGAGAATGACTAAAATACAAACCACTGACAACAAATTCTGGGAAGGATATGGAGCAACAGGGACTCTGCTGATTGAGAATGCAAATGAATTGAAAAGCTATATTCACACAAACAACCTGCATCTGATGTTTAAAACAAGTTTATTCAGAAACACCGAAACTTGTAAGCAATCAAGTCTCTCAGCAGATAAATGGGTAAACAAACTATGACTAACCTATACGATGGAATATTATTCAGCAGTAAAGTAAAATAGACCAAGCTTTCAAAAGACATAAAGGAACTTAATGTACGTTACTGAGTGAAATAAGGCAATCTGAAAAGAGCCCATATTGTAGGATTACAATCATAGGACATTCTTGTAAAGACAAAATTATGCAGACAGTAAAAAGATCAGAGGTTCAGAGAGAGGAAGGGGCAAAGGCATAAATAAATAGGTGAAACCCTGGAATTTTAGGGCAGTGGAATTTTTGATCAGGTATAGGCCATTTGTACATAAAACTATGCATTTTTCATAACCCATAGAATGTACAATACAAGGACTGAATGCTAACGTGAACTATGTGGTGGTGATTTAGTCGCTAAGTCATTTCCAGCTTTGTGACCCCATGAACTGTTGCCTGACAGACTTCTCTGTTCCTGAGATTTCCCAGGCAAGAATACTGGAGAGGGTTGTCATTTTCTTCTCCAGGGGATCTTCCTTACCCAGGGATTGAACCCATGTCTCCTGCTTTGCAGGTGGATTCTTTACCACTGGGCCGCGAGAGAAGGTAAACTATAGACTTTACATAATAATATTTTATTAGTAATGGCTCATTCATCACTACAAATGCATCTTGAAAATGCCAAATAGTAATAACAGGAAAAACTAGCATAGTTAGGGGAGGAAGTTAGCAACACAGAGAGGAGATGGAAGTAGACATGAGAAGTATATGTCACTTCCTCTCATTTTTCAGTAAACCTAAACCTAATCTAAAAATTTAACTATTCATTTAAAAAATGGATATATTGTAGATGTTTGAAACCCACTTGACATGTCTGCTCTAAAATAGGATATTTTCTCATTTTCTTTTTCCTAGCAGCCATAGGTTAGATTTGACTACTTGACCTGAGTGGTATTTGTATATCTTTTAGATAAGTAGTAAAGCTCACCCTTATTTCTACATACATCTGATCCATTCTATGATAAATAGAATGCATAATAATAACTATTTTCTTTTATTTTCAGTTGCCATGTGGCAAAGTCCTCATATATAATTTAGAGTAACTGGAATTTGATAAACAACAAGATTTAAGGATTCAGTTACATGACTCAAGACACAGTACTAATGGAAATGAAACAATCCCCATTAGAAGAGACATCAGTCCAGTTCAGTTGCTCAGTTGTGTCCAACTCTTTGCAACCCCATGGAATGCAGCACACCAGGCCTCCCTGTCCATCACCAACTCCCAGAGTTTACACAACTCATGTCCATTGAGTCAGTGATGCCATCCAACCATCACATCCTCTGTCATCCCCTTCTTCTCCCGTCTTTAATACTTCCCAGCATCAGGGTCTTTTCCAGTGAGTCAGCTCTTCACATCAGGTGGCCGAAGTATTGGAGTTTCAGCTTCAACATCAGTCGTTCCAATGAACACTCAGGACTGATCTCTTTAAGATGGACTGGTTGGATCTCCTTTCAGTCCAAGGGACTCTCAAGAGTCTTCTCCAATACCACAGTTCAAAAGCATCTATTCTTCGGTGCTCAGCTTTCTTTATAGTCCAACTCTCACATCCATACATGACCACTGGAAAAACCATAACCTTGACTAGATGGACCTCTGTTGGCAAAGTAATGTCTCTGCTTTTCAATATGCTGTCTAGGTTGGTCATAACTTTCCTTCCAAGGAGCAAGTGTCTTTTAATTTCATGACTGCAGTCACCATCTGCAGTGGCTTTGGAGCCCCCCAAAATAAAATCTGCCACTGTTTCCACTGTTTGCCCATCTATTTGCCATGAAGTGATGGGATCGGATGCCATGATCTTAGTTTTCTGAATGTTGAGTTTTAAGTCCACTTTTTCACTCTCCTCTTTCACTTTCATTTAGAGGCTCTTTAGTTCTTCTTCACTTTCTGCCGTAAGTGTGGTGTCATATGCATATCTGAGGTAACTGATATTTCTTCCAGCAATTTTGATTCCAGCTTGTGTATGGATCAATCTAAGGGCACACCTAAGCAAATTCTAATGTTACATATTTAGAGGTAATCATACTGGCCAGGTAAGTGTGTGTGCAGTGGCGGGGATTTAAGTACAGTGAGGACAAGTTATTAAAGAGGAAAATGGAAGCTATAGAACAGAATTCAAGTCACATATTAAAGGTGATTTTTAGTCTATTCAAACTGTATAAAAACTACACTCATATACCCACATATGTATTCTCAACCAATCATACACACATAGTTTCACAAAAACAAATAAGCTCATGAGTGATTTTAAAAGTGGAATTCAATTAATGGGTAGTAGCGACAACAGCAGTAACTATAAGCACATGTATGCTTTCTAATTATTTATATCCTATATCTCAATCTATAAGATTAAATTCAATAGGAATGAGTTATCTTGTTTCCTGAGAAAGTCTGATATTAGGCTATGATATTAGTAGTTATCTATATACCAGGCACTGATTTTTCTACTTTTCACACCTTTATAGAGATCTATCCTCATATCATGTGAGGTACAGAAAGTTACATCTCAGTGGCATTTTAACCATTTTACCATTAAACATGAATAATCAACATCTATCTCTATATATATACACACAACATATATATATATATATACACACACACGTATATATATCTTAGTTCTGGGTAAAAGTTTATTATATAAAAAGAATCGCATACTGTCACTAACTTGCATGTCTTTGTCTTGGTTTTTATTCAGCCCTTTCCCCTATTACCGCTACTACTACATGCTGAGTCACTCCGTTGTGTCCTACTCTTTGTGGTCTCATGGACTGTAGCTCACCAGGCTCCTCTGTCCATGGAATTTTCCAGGCAAGAAAACTGGAGAGGGTAGCCATTTCCTACTCCAGGGGATCTTCCTCACCTAGGGATCAAAACCTTGTCTCTTGTGTCTCCTGCATGGCAGATGGACTCTTTATCACTAACACAACCTGGAATGGCCTGCTTTTGTTCAGTCACTAATAACAGTGTTTGCAACCCTATGGATTAGAGCATGCCAGGATTCCCTGTCCTCCACTACCTCCCGGAGTTTGCTCAGATTCGTGTGCATTGAGTTGCTGATGCCACCCAACCATCTCATGCTCTGCTGCTCTCTTCTCTTCTTGCCTTCAATCTTTCCCAACATCAGGATCTTTTCCTATGATGTCCTACTTTAACATAAAAGACAGCCTCTTTTTAGAAGAAGCAAATTAAATTTCTTAAAATATTTTTCATTATTGATTACATCTACATTAAGACTCCCACTCAAATTTTATTGCTCAATAATTCACATTAAAAATTATAATTTTGTGAGAAAAACTACATTAGACCATATGCTAGCCTATTTAAGATATACTTGGGATGATTACGACATAGCTATATATATTATACTGCTGCTGCTGCTGCTAAGTCGCTTCAGTATTGTCCGACTCTGTGTGACCCCATAGATGGCAGCCCACCAGGCTCTCCCACCCCTGGGGTTCTCCAGGCAAGAACACTGGAGTGGGTTGCCATTTCCTTCTCCAATGCATGAAAGTAAAAAGTGAAAGTGAAGTCACTCAGTCATGGCTCCTCAGTCCATGGGGTTTTCCAGGCAAGAGTACTGGAGTGGGGTGCCATCGCCTTCTCTAATATATATTATACTAGTTGTATTCAAAATTCACTCCTTTCAAGGTATGCAAATTTTCTGACAAAGGATAAAATCCTTACACATTTACTTTCAAAATACCAGTAAATGTAATGACTGTACCATGCCTATTTTCCCGTTTTATTCAAGCAACTACTCTTCCACCCTGATAAATCAATGAACCTTTCAATAAAGGATTGGGATTCCATGATTCATTGTCTACAATCCCTTCCCTTCTCACACTTTCTGACATAAAATCTCAGAAAGTAGATGTCACTTTTTCTCATTTCCTGGAGTTGTCATCATGTGATGAAAAGTCCAGACCTACAAAATGGATTGTTTTTGCACAGAGACATCATTAAGTGTTGACTGATTCTCAAATAAAACAGCAGTCAAGGTACATCTTTAGCTGCTCTGGAAATGTGAGGACTGTGTTTCCATTTATTAAGAAAGGCTGCAGTGTAATTCAATGTGTATGGCTTCCACGGGGCTTCCCTGGTGACTCAGTTGGTAAAGAATCTGTCTGCAATACAGGAGACCCAGTTTCAATCCCTGGCTGGGGAATATCCCCTGGAAAAAGAAATGGCAACCCACTCCAGTATTCTTGCCTGGAGAATTCCATGGACAGAGGAGTTTGGTGGGCTATATAGTCCATGGGGTCACAAGTAGTCAGATGCAACTTAGTGAGTAAACCATGGCTTCCATAAGTGATGCAGGAAATACCTTTATCCCCACAATAAGCCTTTGCATCACCCTCTGTGTACATGTATGAAAGCTTCATAAAGAATGATGAAGAATTTGAAGAGGAGGCGCTAGTGGAAAATAATCCACCTGCCAATGCAGGAGACACAAGGGATGCAGGTTCAATCTCTGGGTCAGGAAGACCCCCTGGAGTAGGAAATGGCACTCCACTCCAGTATTTTTGTCTCGAAAATTCCACGGACAGTGGAGCCTGGAAGGCTACAGTCCATGGGGCTGCAAAGAGTTAGATATTACTGAGTGACTGAGCACACACACAGATTTAAAAATATAGCTCCTAAATGTGTATAGACAGTGACACCATTCTATTATTTTCAACTCTTCCATGTCTGTTTTTGTAGAAAACAAGTAATATTCTCTTAGCTCCCTTCTGTTCTTTTCTGGAAGTAAATTGCATGTGAGCCCAGAGTAACTCATTCTGTCTACATGATTCACAGTTATTTGCAGACAATTGTAAAAGAAGTGTCCTTCCTTTAGTTTTTTCCTTATGTGAACATTTATGATGCTAGTTGCATAATATATAACCTTTATATTTTCTTAAAATCGGTCATTTTAATATTTGAAATCTCTGTTATGTTCAAAAATTAAACCTTTTATATATAAGAATATTTGAAAGAAAAAACTTAAAAAGCGTAAGATACATTCACTTTCTTCTGAAAACGAAGAATTTTGTTGATCTGAAAAGTTTTATTTTTGTGGGGAATAGAAGAAACCTACTTCAAGCAGTACTCAACATTTTAAAAACAGGGAAATACTTTAAGAAAGCAGTAGAACCTCTCACAGTGAAACCACTGTGTATAACACAGGAAGAAAGAGCCCCCTAATGGTGCAGATTATCTATAAAAAACAGTTTAGGTGGTGCTTGCTCAGTTCTTGTTGGTTCAGTAAGCCTGAAAGACATCTGATACTATGGAAACGAATGGAAAGTTGAATAAAATGTCAGATGGAGCCCTCCAAAGATGGTATAGAGAAAATTCCTGAGCTGAATTGACTAAACTGCTGAATTTCAGACCTAGACTGGTTTATATACATAACTACTGGGATATGTGTCTTCATGCCTGTTGAGAGGCACTGATCTGACATTCAGGAGTCAAATTAATTACATAGTTGGGAAGTGTGAAATATTATTTTTTAAAATAACGCATTTTTCCCCCAATCATGATACAATTTCCTTTTAAGAAGATGGGGAATCAAATCCCTCACAGGGGTAAGCACAAAATTTGTAAAATAACAAAAAGAAAAAAAAAAAGAGAGAGAGAATCAAAGTAATACTGTAAGCTAAGAAGAATGCCTAAATCATGTGAAAAATTAAGAATGAAGATTTACAGCTGTCCATACTAAAGAATTAATTAAAATTTCTCATATAATCATACAACACA
>SJYQ01010642.1:365591-378455 GCA_006410935.1 Redunca redunca
TCCAATATATATTTCTATTCCTTTAGTCAAAATGCACTTTTAAAAGTCTGTATTAATGATACAATCATTCCCTTCTGATGTGGCTATTATAAATAGAAATATCTAGGTAGTTGTAATATTTACTTAAAAACATGAAAATATTATTTCACATTTGGAAAACAAAATAGATAACATAAAAAGTTATGCTTTTCAAGTATGTAGTTATGTTTAAACACAAGTAAGGGTGAAACATACACAAATACTGCCATTCAGAGAATGTAACATGAAGAAGTTCAACTACATTGTCTAACAAGTTTTTGGCCATCACCTTCTCACGTGAAACACTGTATAACATATTTAAAAGTTTTGTGGACTTATCACAGATGGCGCTTGGTTGATTAGAGGAGTGACTCAGGGAACTTCACTTGAAACTGACAATCCAAACAGCTCTTAGAATACAGTACCTCACTTCACTGATCCCAGACCAAATAAACAGCCATCAAGAAATCTCACAAACCATTTTAGTCCTAGCAAGGATAAAATAAACCCTTTATGTCTGATGTCACAATGCTGTCTCATTAGCAGTTGACATTTGTGACCTATAAACCTAAGGTTAACCAACCATATGAGTACTGCATTGCCCCAAACCACTATTTCTGTTCCATCCCATCACTCTCAACAGAAACATGAAAAAAATCCCTGTTCCCAGAAGAGAATTTAATATGTGCAAAGTTCCCATATATTCACAGACGCTTTACCAGCACTTACCTTCACTGACACTGAAATTAACTGAGGGAACTATAGCTGTACTAGCTGAACATCTCCAGACTCATATTTCCCTGCCTGAGCTCAGTACTTTCTTAAGACCAAATTCTAGCTGTCAATAACTTAGCTATAATAAGATGGCAGTCTAATGCAAAACCATTTAAGATGCATAATATTTATGTTGAAGAATTAAGACTGCAATCAAAAGACAGATTTAGAGGGGGAAATCACGACTGACAATCACTGAAAAGCACACAGTAGCTTCTATGCATGAAATATAATAGTAGACATTTAATGCAGCAATGGTCCTTTCCTGCTTGGCTATTATTTCTCAAAGTTGCTTAACAGCTAAGAGCCATATATGTGTACATATTTCAGGGCTATCACCAAAAATGCTCTTTTTTGTGTGTGAACTTTGCTTATTTCTCTTCTTCACACAGATTATCTACTCATAAACTTATAATCTAGTGGTTTTATAAAACAGAAAAAGAAACTTACATATCCCTGGAGATAAAATAGCAAATATATTCATATAAATATGTATTAACACATCCCTAAATCCACATGCCTGTATACTGTATTAAGTTTAATACATCACCAAACTCAATTTTTAAAGCACGCAAAGCTCTGCTGTATTTTACTGTGGATGACTCAAAAAGAAATTCAGAGAGAAAAATTTAATTTTCTTACCAGGAGCCGGACACGGTTTCTATTCAATTCGGGAACAAAGTGGGGCTGGAAAGGGAACTTGATTGGGGTTTTCTTTTCAAAATCCTCGTTAATGAAGCAGGAGTGGATGAACTATTCCGAGGTGAAGTCTGTTATTTCTTGCAGGGGCTCGGAGCTGACATCCTCTTGTGAAAGAAAAGGCGCCTCAGTAAGTTGTTGATTGAGGGAGCTGCGGAGCAAGGCGCTGGGCACGGCAGTCACACAGGGATGCGCTGGAACGCGCCTGCCTCCCTCCCACCCCCGCACCCTGCGTCCCCCTCTCTCCTTTTCACCCTGAGGCTCACTTAGCTCCGAGTCTCCGCTCTCGCTGCTGCTGTATAATCAATCTAGCCTGTCTGAAGCTAATAGTCCTCTATTTAACCAGCCAATCAATAGGAAGGATTCCACTGCTAGTCCCGAGTCTGTTTCCAAGTGTGGTACAAACAGGAAGAGTTTTGCCAGCAGTTTAGCCAAATATTTTTTCATTATTTCATCTCCCGTTAGAGATAGGGCTAAAGAGAGCAGAGGCTCAGAGCAAGCTTCCTATGATTGCAGATTTCTGCATTTAAAAAATGTATCTCTTCTTTTTCATCTGATATTAATTTATAATTACACACCTGCTATCCATCATCATTTAGGAATTACAACAGTTGCATATGTGATTAAAAGAAAAAACTTTCTCATTCAAATATATGAGAAAAATACAAGAACAAAATTACACACATGGACAGTTTTTGTTTTTTTCCCCCTGAAAACAGTGCCTTCAGGAACCTGTATGGCTTGGATCAATTAAAGAATATCCCATTATACTGATGGATGTTAAAAGTTATTCATTTAATTCTAGGAAAATAGCTACCTGTAGTGTTTTCTCAAAAGGAAAGAGAAGCAGTGTTCGTAGATTTTATTGAACTAGAGCCTGAGTCAGACTTCAGCGTGTAAAATGTTTTTCAATTTTATAGCATAAATCTAGGAAAGCATCCCTCCAAATGTATCAAACAGAACATTTCACACCTGATTCATCCCTTCAAGGTTAAGAAGATTTTCTTCTTAAAGTGACACATTCACTGCTCATCTCCTGTAACTGACCGTAATAAAGAAGAACAAAGTGAGCCACTGAAGACCAGACTGGCTTTTTATTCCCCAGATACTTCCAAGGGGAATGAAAACCATATAGTAAAGTAAAAAAATAATAATAAATTTAAAAAAATATAAAAAAAATAAACAAAAGAACATTTGGGGTCAATTTGGTCTTGGTTTGTAAACTGGCCCCAGCACACAGAAGACAAGGAGCAACCTAGGAAGAGGCAGCCACTTGGGCTGGGTGGGAGGCAGGTTTAATAAATAGGAGACTCACCTGCCAGGCTTGCATTGGTGGCCTCAGGATGCGTGGATCTCTGCATCTGCCTGCCACGTTAAGAACTTTATATAGAGGCCTGAACTGGGTTCATGTATACCATCCAACTGGGCTCAGCAATGCATTTCTCTCTCAAGGTTGTGTCCTTGCATGTGGCTCCCACTGTGGGAATGGCAGGCAGAATGTACATTCCCAGGACAGGGAGAAGTGATGAACCTCTGTTTTTCTGGAGTCCAGTTCTCTGGTTCAGGCTGCAGTCATGTCCTCTTGATGACCTCCTCCAACACGTAGCCAAACCCTAGAAACGCAGACTCTTTTCATTTCTAATTAGGAAGTGATTGCTTATCTCAGTTTCACACTGCTTGGTCAACCAAGCTGTTAGTTACTTTTTCTTGGTAATAATACATTATGGTTCTCATTAAACTAAATTGTATAGGAATGCTTAACTACACCACAATTCTCAGCTGGAATTAAATTCCAGGCCATAGCCCTTGTAGCTACAACTTTCAACATTATGTAACATGAATAAAAGTTTGGAATATGTGCTAAGATATCTTGTAAATGAAGACCAAAAAGACCATAAGAAATGTAACAGTCATGGAGTCACACTCAAAGTCAAATTACAAGTGTTGTAGCACTTATTAGAGGCAAACTTCCTCTATATAATCGACTCAGTTCAGCAAATATTTATTGAGCAATTCTTTGTATCAGGCCTTGTACTCTCGGTAATAGAAAAGTAATTAAGTAAAGGAGAGAACAAGCATCTTTGTATTTTTGGTGTTTTCAGAGCACTGTAGTAGGACAAGTCAATCCTCTAGGCATGTACATGCTGGTGAGTAGATAAGGAATCCTCAGGTAAGCAATATACAAAGGGAGAGCATTCAATTCTTGCCTTCTTTAGAAGTAGTTCAAAGGGCAGGGTACTCAAAAGCAAGATCATTTCTCCTCTAGGAAAACAGAAAGACTCTGTAAAAACCATGCCATTTGCAATGATCTTATTAAAGAGGGAAAAAAAAAAGATCTTACTGGCAGAGGGACAGGAGCAACAGAGGGAAGAGAGAGAAGCAAAACTTTGGGGTCAAAGGAAGCAGGAGATGGGGCAGGGGAGAGCTAAGTGGGAAGCTGGCTGGAGGAAAAAAAGTGGTGATGGTATGAATATTCTAGAAGCAGGATCTTGAATTCTAGGCTGAGAATAAGCAACTGGATAATTGGGAGCCTTTCAATTTCTTTCTTTCTTTCTTTCTTTTTTTTTTAACAGAAAACCAATAACATTTCAACTGAGTTTTTGGGAACTATTGCCAAATTGACCTCTGTATGCCTGTGCCGGGTTAAATCTCAGAGTTTGGGGTTAAGTAGAAATAGCTTTCATGCTTTGACAGGCAGAGGGAGCCACAGTGGGATAATGCCCTCAAAAGTGTGTCCCACCCTGGAAGGAGCAGTAAAAAGTGTCATAGTGTTTCAGGAGCAGGGTGGGATGAGCTCATGAACATTCTTCTGATTAATTGGCAGTGAGGTAACTGAGAGTCAGCATCATCAACATTGTGGCTCCAAGTAGTTCATGGTCTCTGTGCTTGTGGGCAGCGTGTGTGTGTGTGTCTCAGTTGGTCAGTGTGGGCAGCATACAGTTAACTTTTTCCACCTGGTGTGGGTTTCAATAACTGCAAAACAGCTCAGAGGACTTGACTCAGAATATTGTCTATAACTCTTGAGGAAGAACTAAAGGTCCTTGACTTTGTTTAATGACTAATGTATTACTTTGTTTTGCTTGATTGTTTTCCTTTCTTTCTGCAGTTTCTCACTTCTCTGATTAAATTTATTATGTGACTAAGATTTTCCTACAGATAAAAGGCAGGAAAGAACAGAGGTGGGGGAACCTATCCTAGGAAGGACTCACAGACCTATTAGGTTGTAAAACCTCAGTCTTACAGGAGGTTGCAGGATGCACTGGGACGAGACCTTGGTGAGAGTGGGGAATTACTAGGGACCATTGCCAGGGTCTCCTTCAGGAGTGCTAAGGAGAGAGCTGGTTTGCTCATGGTGGAGAAGGGCAGAATGAAGTGATACTGAGAAACATTCTAAAATAGGGTCTCTATATGATATAGTAACATACTGAGGAGAGGTGCAATTTAGGAAGACTTTAAACACAGCTACATGGGTGACTGAAAGAAAAGGTGAATTATAAATAGCACACATTTTCTATCATTTTTGTTTCTGTTATAGAAGTCATCCTTCCTTAATTATATGTGCATATGTGTTAGTGGCTCAGTTGTGTATGACTCTTTGTGACCCCATAGACTGTGGGCCCCCGTTCGACCCACCAGGCTCCTCTGCCCATGGAATTCTTCAGGCAAGAATAGTGGAGTGGGTTTCCGTTTCCTTCTCCAGTGTATCTTCCCTGCCCCAGGGATCGAATCTGGGTCTCTGGCATTGCAGGAAGATTCTTTACTGACTGAGCCTCCAGAGAAACCCTAATTATAATTGCTATGTGCAATTTCCTACAACAATATAAACTCCAATGAAAATAATTGAATTTTTCCAATACTCTTTCCTTCACATATTTTAGAATTGTACCTGACATATATTGGTACTCAATTCATAACAAATTCTGAGCTAATAATTCTGCAAATATTACTCATTCAAAACTCTGTGGAATGGTTGTTTCCGTTCAGTCAGTAAGTCATGTCCAACTCTTTGTGACTCCATGCACTGCAACATGCCAGGTCTCCCTCACCCTCACTATCTCCTGGAGTTTGCCCAGGTTCATGTCCACTGAGTCAGTGATACTATTCAACCATCTCATCCGCTGCTGCCCTCTTCTCCTTTTGTCTTCAATCTTTCCCAGCATCAGGGTCTTTCCCAATGATTTGACTCTTTGCATCAGGTGGCCAAAGTATTGACGATATTATCTTATTTCATATCTAAAGAAAGTAATGGTTGAACAGGTTAAGTAGCTTGCCCAATGAAATGCAATTAGTGACTATTGAATCTCAAAGACCATATTCTGAACAGTGCTGAATTTTTAGGAAGCAGCTGTATTATAAACTAAAATAGATAATTCCCTGACAGTCCAGTGGTTAGGACTCTGAGCTTTTACTGTTAAAGGCCTGGATTCAATCCCTGGTCAGGGAACTAAGATCTTGTAAGCTGTGCTGTGCAGCCAAAAAAATAGAAAATGATTATCAGGATACTGATTTGTGGGTCATATAATTGGAATAGATGAAGGTGGCAAAAATAAATGAAATTCAAACAAGAGGATCAAAAGGATGCATATTAAGGACAGAAAGCTGAAGTTTTCAAGTGGAATAAGCACTAGAGTCATGTACTGAGAGTAAGATGACTGTTGGGAGGCATTAGGAGGAGGGTTAGTAGCAAAGGTGTGCATGATAGAGATAACTGCTGAGCCAAAGGACAACAGGGACCTTATTAAGTAGAAGAAGCATGGCTGAGCTGCTTTGAGGACCCAGCAGAGCCAACAAGTCATGCATTTCCACTGGCACCAATCTGTAAGATTGCATGGATTTGCTGAGCTGTGCTCAGCAGCTTGGATATCTGAGTGACTGAAAGGATAATTAGAAAGCAAAACTTTGGTTTCTTTCAGGAGAAATTTGGCAAGAATGGGGAAAAATGGATGAGAAGCAGGGAGGGAGGAAGAAAAGACCATAATATCTTACATAGTTTGAGTTGTCTCAATAGTTGGTTGTAGAGTATATTTCTGTACAGAAGATAGAGAGCTGGTTGAAAGAGACACCTTGAGAAAGCAAGTGAGAGAGAGATACTTAATTTGTCAAGGTCATAAAGAAAATGGGAATGTAGAGGCCAACAGCTTTCCTGAGAGACTTAATACTATCAAAGCACTGTCAAAAATTCTGCTGAATTTATTTATTTCAAAGTTAACAGTAAACACTTATGGCTCCAAATAACCTATTAGAAGCTGAGGATTTCAATAAAGATAGATAGGATTTTTTCTGTCTACCAGTTGACTGATTTAATGAAAAGATGAAAGTGAAAGTCACTCAGTTGTGTCTGACTCTTTGAAACCCCATGGACTATTGAGTCTGTGGAACTCTCCAGGCCAGAATACTGGAGTGGGTAGCCATACCCTTCTCAGGGGATCTTCCCAACCCAGGCATCAAATCCAGGTCTCACACACTGTGGGCAGATTCTATATGAGATGAGTCACCAGGGAAAACCTAGAATACTGAAGTGGGTAGCCATTCCCTTCAACAGCGGATCTTTCTAGCCCAGAAATCAAACCAGGGTCTCCTGAACTGAAGGCAGATTCTTTACCAGCTGAGCTACCAGAGAAGCCCTAATACTTGAAAGTATTTAAAATGTATATAATTATAGTTATTAATCTAAGTTCTGCAATAAAATTATATGCATAGCATAAAGAATCATGGAAATGGAAACCTAACAGTATGAAAATTATATGTCAGAAGATACCAGAAGAAGAAAGAAGAAAAAGATTAATGAAAAATAAAAATGGAGAGAATATATGAGCTTAGTTTAGGGTTCCCATGTTTTTAGAAATAGAAAATAGTCTGCTGAAATGAGCATAAAAGATGGTTATAAAAGTTGGAAGTGTTGATCAGCACTGATTTTGCTTCTATGCTAAGAATTACTCAGAAAGAAAGAAAACCATGAGGTAAAGGTACATTTTATTTCTGATATTGTACCTATTCCCTATAGTCTTATAAAAACTTAAAAGTAACAAAAGCATGAACATATCATCATGCATAAAAACAATATGTATATAATGAAGTACTTTTGATGAATGATGTTTTAGAAAAAAATAATAATAACACTAATAATAATGTTTTAGAAAGAATTTTCAGTGGCAACAAGATAAGGGGAAATTTTATAAAGGCACTAACTATGGGAATAGAGATGAGGGGGAAAGTTTGAGCAGTTTTTAGGTGATAAAACATTCCAGGCTTTATGAATTTTGAATATTGGTTAAGAATCAAGATAATGAGTCTATTTTGATGTTAAGTGAGAAAAGGGAGAGAAAGGTATATTTTAGTTTTGAAAATGATGATGTTGGTATTTGTGGTGGATGTATAGGTGCAGAGTCCAGTAAGAGTTTAATAGTTGGGTTTTTGATACCTTTGAGAGTCATTTAAACAAAAGATATAGATATAGATAATCATTTATCTTATTCTGGAGAATCAAGAAAGAACACTTAGAATAACAAGATAAAAAGGATCAANTAATAATAATGTTTTAGAAAGAATTTTCAGTGGCAACAAGATAAGGGGAAATTTTATAAAGGCACTAACTATGGGAATAGAGATGAGGGGGAAAGTTTGAGCAGTTTTTAGGTGATAAAACATTCCAGGCTTTATGAATTTTGAATATTGGTTAAGAATCAAGATAATGAGTCTATTTTGATGTTAAGTGAGAAAAGGGAGAGAAAGGTATATTTTAGTTTTGAAAATGATGATGTTGGTATTTGTGGTGGATGTATAGGTGCAGAGTCCAGTAAGAGTTTAATAGTTGGGTTTTTGATACCTTTGAGAGTCATTTAAACAAAAGATATAGATATAGATAATCATTTATCTTATTCTGGAGAATCAAGAAAGAACACTTAGAATAACAAGATAAAAAGGATCAAAGGCAGGAACATGGAGAAACCTGAAATTTGAAAAGCAAAGTATAGCGATAAGCCATTGAGCAACACTGAAAAGAACTGACATGAGACATCCAGAAATTACAGATTTGAAGAAACCACAGTGGGAAAAGTAGCAGGCATTCATTGCTGCTCTAAAAAGAACAATTTTAAGTTTATAATGTGGTGCATTTGGATCACTTACAATAAGGGATACAACTACTGAATGAAGCATATATAAATGCATCAACTCTTTGATTCTTTCCGTTTCTCAACCACTGGTTATTTCCTCTAATGTATTTACTAGTTTATGAATCACTTTATATTGAGTAATTCTACATGCAAAACTCAATGCCAGACACAACAGAGAATGCAAAGAATTCATTCATAGAAATAAATAATGTCTTAGCACTTATGCTGCAAATATTATAATATTAAACTGAGATAATCATTTCCCATATAAGAGATAAACAGAATTCTGTATATATAAGTGAATTTTTTAAACAGCCTATTAGAATGTTGAAAGGATTCGCAGTTTATCAGTTCAGTTCAGTGAAGTCACTCAGTCATGTCCAACTCCTTGCAACCCCACAGACTAAAGCAGCCAGGCCTCCCTATTCATCACCAACTCCCAGAGTTTACTCAATCTAATGTCCACTGAGTCAGTGATTATCTTTCCCAGCATCAGGGTCTTTTCAAATGAGTCAGTCCTTCACATCAAGAGGCCAAAGTAATGGAGTTTCAGCTTCAGTATCAGTCTTTCCAATGAATATTCAGGGCTGATTTCCTTTGGGATGAACTGGTTGGATCTCCTTGCAGTCCAAGAAACTGTCAGGAGACTTTTTGAAAACCACAGTTCAAAAGCATCAATTCTTTGGAACTCAGCTTTCTTTATACTTCAACTCTCATATCCATACATGACTACTGGAAAAAAAACATAACTTTGACTAGATGGGCTTTGTTGGCAAAGTAAAATCTCTGCTTTTCAATATGCTGTCTAGGTTGGTCATAACTTTTCTTCCAAGGAGTCTTTTAACTTCATGGCTGCAGCCAATATCTGCAGTGATTTTGGAGCCAAAAATAAATAAATAAAGTCTGCTACTGTTTCCACTGTTTCCCCATCTATTTGCCATTTGTTTCCAAGGCAAACTATTCAATACCATGGTAATCCAAGTCTATGCCCCAACCAGTAACAATGAAGAAGCTGAAGTTGAACGGTTCTATGAAGACCTACAAGACCTTCTAGAACTAACACCCCAAAAGATGGCCTTTTCATTATAGGGGACTGGAATGCAAAAGTAGGAAGTCAAGAAACACCTAGAGAAACAAGCAAATTTGGCCTTGGTGTACAGAATGAAGAAGGGCAAAGGCTAACAGAGTTCTGCCAAGAGAACACACTGGTCATAGTGCATTATACCATAGTTCTCTTCCAATAATACAAGAGAAGATTCTACACAGGTACATCACCAGATGGTCAACACCGAAATCAGATTGATTATATTCTTTGCAGCCAAAGATGGATAAGCTCTATACAGTCAGCAAAAACAAGACTGGGAACTGACTGTGGCTCAGATTATGAATTCCTTATTGCTAAATTTGGACTTAAATTGAAGAAAGGGGTGGGGGGAAACCACTAGAGCATTCAGGTATGACTTAAGTCAAATCCCTTATGACTACACAGTGGAGGTGAGAAATAGGTTTAAGGGGCTAGATCTGATGGACAGAGTGCCTGATGAACTAAGGACTGAAGTTCGTGACATTGTACAGGAGATAAGAATCAAGATCATCCCCAAGAAAAAGAAATGCAATAAAGCAAAATGACTGTCTGAAGAGGCCTTACAAATAGCTGTGAAAACAAGAGAAGCAAAAAACAAAGGAGAAAAGCAGAGAGATACTCATTTGAATGCAGAGTTCCAAGCAATAGCAAGGAGAGATAAGAAAGCCTTCCTCAGCGAGCAATGCAAAAAAATAGAGGAAAATAATAGAATGGGAAAGACTAGCGATCTCTTCAAGAAAATTAGAGATACCAAGGGAAATTTTCATGCAAAGATGGGCTCAATAAAGGACAGAAATGGTATGGACCTAACAGAAGCAGAAGATATTAAGAAGAGATGGCAAGAATACACAGAAAAATTGTACAAAAAAGATCTTCACTACCCAGATAATCACGATGGTGTGATCACTCACACTCACCTAGAGCCAGACATCCTGGAATGTGAAGTCAAGTGAGCCTTAGGAAGCACCATGAACAAAGCTACTGGAGGTGATGGAATCCCTGTTGAGCTATTTCAAATCCTAAAAGATGATGCTGAGAAAGTGCTGCACTCAATATGCCAGCAAATTTGGAAAACTCAGCAGTGGCCACAAGATTGGAAAAGGTCAGTTTTCATTCCAATCCCAAAGAAAGGAAATGTCAAAGAATGCTCAAACTACCACACAATTGCACGCATCTCACGCACTAGTAAAGTAATGCTCAAAATTCTCCAAGCCAGACTTCAGCAATACATGAACCGTGAACTTCCAAATGTTCACTCCGGTTTTAGAAAAGGCAGAGGAATCAGAGATCAAATTGCCAACATCCACTGGATCATGGAAAAGGCAAGAGAGTTTCAGAAAAACATCTATTTCTGCTTTATTGACTGTGCCAAAGCTTTTGATTGTGTGTATCACAATAAACTGAAAAATTCTGAAGGAGATGAGAATATCAGACCACCTGACCTGACTCTTGAGAAATCTGTATACAGGTCAGGAAACAACAGTTAGAACTGGACATGGAACAACAGACTGGTTCCAAATAGGAATAGGAGTATGTCAAGGCTGTGTATTGTCACCCTGTTTATTTAACTTATATGCAGAGTACATCATGAGAAATACTGGGGTGGAGGAAACACAAGCTGGAATCAAGATTGCTGGGAGAAATATCAATAACCTCAGATATGCAGAGGATACAACCCTTATGGCAGAAAGTGAAGAAGAACTAAAAAGCCTCTTGATTAAAGTGAAAGAGGATAGTGAAAAATGTTGGCATAAAGCTCAACATTCAGAAAACTAAGATCATGGCATCTGGTCCCATTGCTTCATGGCAAACAGATGGGAAACCAGTGGAAACAGTGTCAGGCTTTATTTTTTTGTGCACCAAATTCACTGCAGATGGTGACTACAGCCATGAAATTAAAAGACACGTACTCCTTGGAAGGAAAGTTATGACCAACCTAACTAGCATATTAAAAAGCAGAGACATTACTTTGTCCACAAAGGTCTGTCTAGTCAAAGCTATGGTTTTTCCAGTTTTCATGTATGGATGTGAGAGCTGGACTATAAAGAAAGCTGAACGCTAAGGAACTGAGGCTTTTGAAGTGTGGTGTTGGAGAAGATTCTCAAGAGTCCGTTGGACTGCAAGGAGATCCAACCAGTCCATCCTAAAGGAGCTCAGTCCTGGGTATTCATTGGAAAGACTGATATTGAAGCTGAAACTCCAATACTGTGGCCACCTGATGAGAAGAGCTGACTCATTTGAAAAGACCCTGATGCTGGGAAAGATTTAGGGCAGGAGGAGAAGGGGATGAGAGAGGATGAGCTGAGTGGATGACATCACCGACTCAATGGACATGGGTTTGGGTAGACTCTGCCAGTTAGTGATGGACAGGGAGGCCTGGTGTGGTTTGGTTCAGGGGGTCAAAGAAGTCAGACATGACTGAGTGACTGAACTGAACTAACTGAACTGAACTGATGAGATCAGATGCCATGATCTTAGTTTTCTGAAAGTTGAGCCTTAAGCCTATTTTTCACTCTCCTCTTTCACTTTCATCAAGAGGCTCTTTAGTTCTTCACTTTCTGCCATAAAGTTTGTGTCATCTGCATATCTGTGGTTATTGATATTTCTCCTGCCAGTTTTGATTCCAGCTTATACTTTATCTAGCCCAGCGTTTCTCATGATGTACTCTCCATATAAGTTAAACAAACAGAATGACAATATACAGCCTTGAGGTTCTTCTTTCCCAATTTGGAACCAGTCTATTGTTCCATGTCCAGTTCTAACTGTTGATTCCTGATCTGCATACAGATTTCTTGAGAGGCAGGTTAGGTGGTCTGGTATTCCCCTCTCTTATTTTCCAGGTTGTTGTGAACCACACAGTCAAAGTCTTTGCCAAAGTCAATAAAACAGAAGTAGGTATTTTTCTGGCACTCTCTTGTTGTTTTGATGATTCAACTAGTGTTGGAAATTTTTATCTCTGGTTCCTCTGTCTTTTATAAAGCCAGTTTGAACATCTGGTAGTTCACAGTTCACATATTATTAAAGCCTGGCTTAGATAACTTTAAGCATTACTTTGCTAGCATGTGAGATGAATGCAATTGTGCGGTAGTTTGAACATTCTTTGGCATTGCCTTTCTTTGGGATTGGAATGAAAACTGACCTTTTCCAGTCCTGTGGCAACTGCTGAGTTTTCCA
>SJYQ01010642.1:388879-402327 GCA_006410935.1 Redunca redunca
AGTACTTTGGCCACCTCATGTGAAGAGTTGACTCATTGGAAAAGACTCTGATGCTGGGAGGGCTTGGGGGCAGGAGGAGAAGGTGACAACAGAGGATGAGATGGCTGGATGGCATCACGGACTCAATGGACGTGAGTCTAAATGAACTCCGGGAGTTGGTGATGAGTAGGGAGGCCTGACGTGCTGCAATTCATGGGGTTGCAAAGAGTCGAACACGACTGAGCAACTGAACTGAGCTGAACTAAATGCCATTTTATGAAAACAAGCCAAAAGAATTTAGAAACAAATATCTTTTATTTAAACTCTGAATACATTTAGTTACCCGCTACTTTCTCCTAACTCTCCTTTTAAAAGTTCTGTAAAATAAAACTACATTAACTGATAAGGACAAGATATATAGGAGAGGATACAACAGAAAACAAGTGATAGCAACAAAGTTTAGAAACTGGAAAGAAGATAAATGAGTGTTCAGTGATTTGGCAGAGCAGAGTAAACTCATTTTGTGTTTATGTGTGTGTAAAATCATCAGGTCCTGCAAAGACTCAGGAATTTAAGGTACCACATATACCTGAAGCAAAATGCTCTGGTGTCTGACAACAGGTGACTCTGTTGAAAGTTTATCTATGCAGCAGCTAGACTTTGGAATCTCATGTCCTAGTCTGAAATGCAAGATATCCTCACCTCTCTTGCAGAAACATGGAAAGCTGAAAGTTAGAGGAATTGGATCAGACATTGTGTGAACTCCAAGATAGCAGGCAAACTGAATGTGTTTTAGATATTCAGTTGAAAGCAAGAAGATTAATTAAAATTCTAAAACTCTTTTCTCACTAAACCACCAATATTGGCAGCCAGCCTTATATAACTCAGGTGGGAGATAAGAAGTTTACTTTCTGGGGAAATTGAACATCTCTGTGGTAGGTAGAATAATTGCCTCGCCCCAAATTCTCTGGCCCAAATCCCTAGAACCTGAGAACATATTACCTTAAGTGTGAAAATGGACTTAGTGGATTAAATTAAGGTATGGGCCTTTAAAAAATGGGAGTGGGGAGAGCTATTATAATGGATGGGCACAGTCTAATTTAATCACAGTCTAATCACAGAACTTTCTTGGTGGGGACAAGAAAGATGAAACAAAAGTTGAAATAAGTGAGAATTTTAAAAATTAAACCATGTAATCCAATATTCCATGTAATTGGAATTAATCCATGTAATTGGATTACATGCTTTAATTTACTTTTTAGATATCTCACTGATTTCACTTCTTATTTCATCTAAGCTTCTGCCTGTAATGCAGAAGACGTGGGTTCGATCCCTGAGTCTGGAAGATCCCCTAGAGAAGGAAATGGCAACCCACTCTAGTACTCTTGACCAGAAAATCCCATGCATGGAGGAGCCTGGTAGGCTCTGGTCCATGGGGTTGCAAAGAGTCAGACATGACAGTAGTTTCACTGGTTCAATGATTCATATTACTTGCCCTAGCCCAGAAAGTTATGTACTTTTAAGGACTTATGTAATTAGACCAAGCCATCAATTATAATATCTAGCAAAGGCACAATATTTGACCTGCCTCTTGAGAAATCTGTATGCTGATCATGAAGCAACAGTTAGAACTGGACATGGAACAACAGACTGGTTCCAAATAGGAAAAGGAGTACATCAAGGCTGTATATTGTCACCCTGCTTATTTAACTTATATGCAGAGTACATCATGAGAAACACTGGGTATGAAGAAGCTCAAGCTGGAATCAAGATTGCCAGGAGAAATATCAATAACCTCATATATGCAGATGATACCACCCTTATGACAGAAAGCAAGGAAGAACTAAAGAGCCTCTTGATGAAAGTGAAAGAGGAGAGTGAAAAAGTTGGTTTAAGGCTCAACATTTGGAAAACTAAGATCATGGCATCTGGTCCCATCACTTCATGGCAAATAGATGGTGAAACAGTGGAAAGAGTGGCAGACTTTATTTTTCTGGGCTCAAAAATCACTGCAGATAGTGATTGCAGCCATGAAATTAAAATATGCTTACTCCTTGGAAGGAAAGTTATGACCAACCGAGACAGCATATTAAAAAGCAGAGCCATTACTTTGTTAACAAAGGTCTGTCTTGTCAAGGCTATGGTTTTTCCAGTGGTCATGCATGGATATGAGGGCTGGACTATAAAGAAAGCTGAGTGCTGAAGAATTGATGCTTTTGAACTGTGGTTTTGGAGAAGACTCTTGAGAGTCCCTTGGATTGCAAGGAGATCCAACCAGTCCACTCTGAAGGAGATCAGTCCTGGGTGTTCATTGGTAGGACTGATGCTGAAGCTAAAACTGCAATACTTTGACCACCTGATGAGACGATCTGACTCATTTAAAAAGACCCTGATGCTGGGAAAGATTGAGGGCAGGAGGAGAAGGGGATGACAGAGGATGAGATGGTTGGATGGCATCACCGACTCAATGGACATGAGTTTGGGTGGACTCTGGGAGTTGGTGATGGACAGGGAGGCCTGGTGTGCTGCAATTCATGGGGTTGCAAAGAGTGGGACATGACTGAGTGACCAAACTGAGCAAAGGCAAGTAACAGAGCTATCATTTTTTTTTATACTTTACAATATTGTATTGGTTTCATTTTATAGAGTGCTCAGTCACTTCAGTGGTGATCCACTCTTTGCAATCCTATGGACTGACCTAACCAGTCTTCTCTGGCAAGAGATTCTCCAGGCAAGAATACTGGAATGGGTTGTCATGTCCCCCTCACAGGATTTGAATCTTTGTCTCCCGTATCTTCTGCACTGCAGGCAGATTCTTCACTGCTGAGCCACCTGGGAAGCCTCATTCTTTTACGGGTAGGATCATTATTAAACAGGCTTCATGTGAAACATAGAACTTTGAATCACTTATTTTGTGTTTCTCTCTTCATTATTCAAAGGCAGTCAAACAAAATCAAATATTTGAAGAAATATCTAAATAAAAGTCAGAGACTAAAACTGATGAATGCAAACCAAGAGAAATACAGACAATTTTTGAATAGATTGGGACAAAAGACCCACAAGTAACATCTCCATAGTCATGTGAGTTGGCATTTCATCTGGACAACAATACAGAGATACTAGAAAACACAAACATTCAGGTGAAAATAAAGTGGTTGGAATTTTAAAATATTGTAGATATTACAAATAAGAATATATCAGATGATAAAAGATAAAAAAGATACATGGGGATTAAAAAAAAGAATTCAAAAATGGAAGCATAGAAATTATCAGAGAAGATAGAAAAACTAATTTTCAGAAGTGAGGAAAGGAATTTATAGATTAAAAGTACTCACTACAAACATCACACAATCAGTAAAAAATAACTTACACAGCATTCTGGAATTTTAGACTTGTGGGGATGAACAAAAATTACAAAAACCCTCCACTGTTGGAAGACTAAAATAGGATCTTATGGTAGGCAAAATCCTAGGATTTTGACCCATGATCCCCATTAGATTCATGCTTGCATGCTTAATCGCTGTTTTGTCCTACTCTTTGTGACCCCATGGACTGTAGCCCACCAGGTTCCTCTGTCCATGGGATTCCCCGGGCAAGAATGCTGAAGTGGGTTGCCATTCCTTTCTCCAGGGGATCTTTCCAACCTAGGGATCAAACCCAGATCTCCTGCATTGTGGGTGGATACTTTATTGTTTGAGCCACCAGGTAAGCACACATTCATGCTTAAGTTACATCATGGCAGAAGTACTAAATATCAAGTCCCAAATCAATCTAAGTTAGTAAGAGATAGGCCTGCTCAACTGGTTGGAATCCATCCAAAAGGGGATGTGGGCCTTCCTAAGTTCAAAGATATTCTTCTCTGTTGGTCTAGAAAATGCCATGAGTTCTACAGCCATGAAGAAATGAACTCTACCATCAACTTCAACATGCATGCAAATGTTGTCATCCCTATTTAAGTCTTTAGAATGCAGCCAGATCAACCTGTTGATTGAATCCCTGTGAGGCCCTGAGAAGAGGACAAGTTAGGCCATGCCTGGACTCCTGACCCAAAATAATATATTTTAAGTATATGTGGTAATACCTAGCTTAAACTAATTCAATCATGAATCAGAATAGCATTGGGTATCTTATCATGAACACTTGAAGTTACATTAAAATGGGGGGGGGGAGATTTCAATTATTATGTTTAAGTAGGTATTTCAAGATTTCATGGGTAACAACTGAGATCTCTATTAGGGAAGAGAAAGTATAGAGGAATTTGAAGCAGTGGGATGATGTGAGGCTAAGTTATACAGAATAATTTGCATAAAAACTCATAGCATACCATAGATAATTCTCCACCCTGTAGTCTAAACATTTAACAGAATGAGGACGCAGTGATGAAACTAGCCCACTAGCAGGTGTGATACTAGGACTGTCCTATTAGTGGGAGACGAACAGCATCAAGATAATTGGAAAACTACTAGATTCAGTGAGAGATTGTGGCTCAGACAGTAAGGAATTTGCCTGCAATGCAGGAGACCTGGGTCAAATCCCTGGCTCGGGAAGATCCCCTGGAAAGGGGAATGGCAACCCACTCCAGTATTCCTGCCTGGAAAATCTCATGGATTGAGGAACCTGGCAGGCTACAGTCAGTGGGTAGCAAACAGTCGGATATAACTGAGTGACTAACACTTTCACTTTTACTCATTAGACTCAGTGAGAGAAATACAAGCTCAAGAATGAGCGCTTCAACTCAAAATCAGGGCTTAGATGTTGTTGACGGTAAGGCATGCTCCTGAGTACTCAGTCTTATCAGACTCTTTTAGACCCCGTGGACTGTAACCAGTTAGGCTCCTCTGTCCATGGAATTCTCTAGGCAAGAATACTGGAGTGGATTGCCATTTTCTACCCCAGGCGATCTTCCTGACCCAGGAATCAAACACGCATTTCTTGCCTTTCTTGCATTGGTAGGCAGATTCGTCATCACTGTGACACCTGGGAAGCCCATTGATGGTGATAGATCTTAGGAAAAGTCACGCATGTCTCTAAGAATGAGTGCTGCGGAAAATTCTATTGCTTGTAAATTTTTCAATCTATTTTTGTATGAATCTGGGAAGATTAAATTTTCTTGCTTTGACTGCTGACATTAAAGATTGCCCAGTTCTAGCCACTGGATTGTGAGCAGGGGTGAACTGTAGCAGATGTGGGCTGAAGCAATTTCTGGACATCTTGAGATCCTCCTGCTTTCTCTTCCCGCTGTTCACTGGGGAAGCCTGTGCTCCAAAATGTGAAGCTACAGGTGAGTAGGCTTTCATTAGCCTGGAAAATTGAGTTCTGACTTAAAAGACTTCAGACTTAAAATGTTACTGGAAACTTCAGAGATTTTTATCAGGAAGAAATGAACTTGTAGTGTGTTAAGTCATTGGAATTCTGGGCTTTTCATACTATAAGAATTCTAATTTATGTTGATTGTATAATAAGGAATGCTAGCAGATTATAGAAAGTGTAAGACACTTTTCTCACGATGAGTGTAGAATAGATTTAAACATGAAATTGGTAAGGACATGGTGTGGTAAAATAAATAGGATAAGGCTCTGACTCTAGGATGGTGAAGGAATGATTAATTCAGGTCCTGAGTGTGACTTTCAAAGTCCAACAAGTACTTTATCCCAATGGGGTCAGGCTATGCTCCATTCATTACAAGAAAGCAACCACAGAAAGGGAATAAACTGAAGAGGACTGTAGTAGGCAGGGTAATGACCTCTCCAAAGCATCTGTATCTGAATCCTGCAGAATTTGTGACTATGACAGGTTCATGGGAAAGGGGGATAAACGTTGCCAATGCAAGTAGCTTTCTAACTTGCGGATCTTAAAATAGAGATATTACTCTGGTTTTCTTACACGAGACCAATGTCATCACAAGATCCTTAATACTAAGAGAGAATCAGGGGAATAAGTAAGTAAAATATGATGTGAGCTGAACTCCACTTGCCACTGATTGGTTCATAAAAGGAGGAAGGGGGCCACAAGCCAAGAAATGCAGGGAACCTCTGAAAGCTGTAAAAGACAAGGGAACAGATTCTACTCCAGAGAGGCAGCCTGGCTGACATCTTGATTTTAGCCCATTGATATCCACGTTGGGCTTTTAACCTACAAAAATGTAAAATTATACATCAGTGGGTTTTTTTAAGCCATTAAATGTGTGGTGTTTGTTATGGCAGCAATAGGAAATTAGTTAAGGAAGTCATATAACAGTTTCTGCAGGTTGATAGAGGAGATAGTGGTAGTAATACCACATGCCAATGGACACAGGCCACTAGGATATGGACACCATATCTCACTGTCAGCAAGAAAATAGATACTTCAGTTTGAAAGAACTCCTACGTCTTAGAGAATCCACCTACAATGCAGGAGACCCCAGTTCAATTTCTGGGTTGGGAAGATTTCCTGGAGAAAGGATAAGTTACTCAGTACAGTATTCTTGAGCTTCCCTTGTGGCTTAGCTGGTAAAGAAGGCACCTGCAATGTGGGAGACCTAGATTCAATCCCTCGGTTGGGAAGAGCCCGTGGAGAAGGGAAAGACCACCACTCCAGTATTCTGGCCTGGAAAATTCCATGGACTGTATAGTCCATGGTGTTGCAAAGAGTCAGACACAACTGAGCAACCTTCACTTTCACCAGGAAACTACATTTCACCAGTAGTCTGAATAAACCTGAAAGCTGTTTCTTCCCAAAAGCCTCTAGAAGGGTGCATTGTTGTTATTGCTATTATTTTTTAGTTGCTAAGTCTTGTCCAATTCTTTGTGACCCCATGGACTATAGCACACCAGGCTTCTCTGTCTTCTACTAGCTCCAAGTTTGCTCAAATTCATATCCATTGAGTTACTGATGATATCTAACCATCTTATCCTCTGTTGCTCCCTTCTCCTTTTGCCTTCACTCTTTCCCAGAATCAGGGACCTTTCCAATGATTCAGCTCTTCTCATCAGGTGGCCAAAGTATTGGAGCTTCAGCTTCAGCATCAGTCCTTCCAATTAATATTCAGGGTTGATTTCTTTTATGATTGACTAGTTTGATCTCCTTGCTGTCCAAGGGACTTTCAAGAGTCTTCTCCAACACCACAATTTGAAACTGTCAATTCGGTGCTCAGCCTTCTTTACAAAGGATATGAAGCCCTGCCAACACTTTGCTTTAAGTCTTGTAAAACTTACTGTAGAGGTCCAACAGGACCCACTAGGACTTCTGACTACAGAACGCATAACTTTAAGAACATGGTGTTTTGGTTATGTTTTGTTATAACTGTTTTGAGGACTTCTGATGGGTGGGAGTCCCTAATTCTGATTCTGCGTATTAGTTGTTTGTTATTTTTGGAGGGGGAGGGGTTAATTTTCTCTTTTGCTTAAAAAAGTTTTCCTAAAAAAGGAGTTACAGGAAAATAATTCCTTTCAGGATTTTTTTCCCCCAAGTTTTATTGTCTTTCATGCTTCGTTACTCATTTGGATAGAAATGGAATTCTATCTAAACATTATTTTCTGTATGAGTTGTAAAAGTTTTGTCCAATCTTCTATCATCCAGCAATGCAATGTTGTTGAAAATTCAGCTCCAATTGCATTATCACACCTCTATAGATAAAGTGTTTTTCCCCCTCTCAGCTCTGTTCAGATTTTCCCGAGTGAATGGAAACACAAAAATGAGCCTTGATGTGGATTAAAAAAAAACCCTAGCTCTAAACACTTCTTGTGCTTCCTTACACTATTGAATCATACTTTGTTTCCAGAAAATGCTGTTCTGTTATTTATGTATTTTCTCCACTCTGATCTTAATCTCTTTCTGGAATAAATATTATGCATGTGGGATGCTGTAGATTGTTCCTCTAAATCTTTAAATTGCTAAATTTTAAATTTAAGTTGGCATTCTATATAATGTCCTTGAAGTCATCTTCCAAACTTTTGGTTAAAGTTCTTTGTAATGTCATATTTTTTACTTCAAAAACTCTTTATTTTCATCTGATTCTCCTTCTTTAGTGAATTATTTTTCCTGTTTTATGAGTGTAATTTATTTTCACTTATCTGAAAATCAATTGGTTTTGCTTTGGTGTGGCCACCTGATGCAAAGAACTGACTCAGTGGAAAAGACCCTGATGCTGGGAAAGATTGAAGGCAGGAAGAGAAGGAGATGACAGAGGATGAGATGATTGGATGGCATCACTGACTTGATGGACATGAGTTTGAGCAAGCTCTGTGTGTTGGTGCTGGACAGGGAAGCCTGGCGTGCTATAGTCCATAGGGTCGCAAAGAGTCAGACACAACTGAGTGACTGAACTTAACTGTGCATATTTCTCCTATTTCTTCCATGATCTCTCCATCCTTTTTCTCACGTTTGTAATTTGTGTCTTTTGGGTTTCACTTTTGCATGGGGTACTTTCCTGCTTTATCCTGTTCTTTGGTAATATATTAATATTTTAAACTCTTGATAGTTGTCCACAATATCTAGCTCCTGTTTTCTCTATGATAGTTATTTCCCTCTCCATTTTCCTCCAGCCACAGTGACTTCCTAGCTCCTTTTAAAAATAGCAGGTACTTGCAGAGATTACAATAGGGCTATCAGTCTTCAAAGCAAGGATTTCTGGGATAAAATAACAGGAAGAAACATACCCTTCACATGTGTAGTATTTGAGACAAGCAAGCTCATCCCATCTATGCCCTTACAGTCCAATTTCTCATTGAAAGTGAAACTGAAAGTCGCTCAGTCGTGTCCCACTCTTCACAACTGCATGGACTATAGAGTCCATGGAATTCTCCAGGCCAAAATACTGGAGTACTGAGTACCAACTGAACCATGATGGAAGCCCAAGAATACCAGAGTGGGTAGCCTATCCCTGCTCCAGCAGATCTCCCCGACCTAGGAATCAAAGCAGGGTCTCCTTCATTGCAGGCAGATTCTTTACCCAGTGAGCTATCAGGGAAGCACCCTGTTTCTCATTCCCCACCCATACATAAACCAGTGGCATCATGATGCCCTTATCACAGAGCTTCCCTGCCTTGTCTTTCCAAGATCCTTCAATCTGTTGGGCTGACAGCTGATCCAAGTCCCAGGTCTCTTTTCCTGAATCCCACCTCTCTCAGCGGTGACCCCAGACACCTACCTGGCTTGCAACCCCTGACTCTCCCTTTCGCCTTATCCTTCTGCCAGGGAGGTTTCTTTCAGTTGACAACTTTTAATAGTTAGTTAGTATATTCAGGCTGATTTCCTCTAGACGACTCTGGCACACAGTGTGAAGCCCGGAAAGACACTCAAGGTCATTGCCCCTCCACAAATATTCATTTTTGCTTCATCATGTGAAAGATTGAACTTGCCCTTAGAATGTTAATGATACAGTCCATTTGACCTCTGTTCTCTAAGACTTTATGATCTCAGAGTTATGGGTTTAGCAACTTAATAAAATAAATATATTTAATATATGCATTGAAAAAAGCAGTAAGCGCATATTCATCCTGTGTCCTTTGCACTTCTTATTCTCTCTGCCTGGGGTTCTCGTCCCTGAGATACCACGTGACCAATTCCCTCGCCTCATTAAAACTGTTGCTTGATTTTCATCTCCTCAATGACACTCCCCTTGGACATTCTAATTAATGTTAGAACTAATTCTGCTTTCCTCAGTATTTCCAATACTTCTTATAATACAGCTCCACTTCATGGTTTTTTGGGTTTTTTTTTCCTTTATTCATAGCACTTATTTTTAGGTTATTTTTGCAATTGTATCTCCAACTTTTATTGCCAGTCTTCTCCATAAAGGATGTAAGTTCCTTAAGAGAAGTGATCTTCTCGGGCATAATTATTGACATACTTTGATCACCTAGAAGTTATTGGACCATGATGTGTATGGTTTTATTAATTGAATGAATGTGTGAATTAGGGACAAAGCATTAACAGTGTCTAATGGGAGAATTATATATATGGGTAGGGCTTGTCCGTTTGATGACTTCATGCAATACTGACTGGGAAAGCAGATACTCAGATGTCAGTAATGACATGACAGAAGCTGGTGTTGGAATGTATATGTGTCTAAACCAATTGTTTCCATTGGTTCCTTGATATCAACCAATATTTTCCTCAGTAGCCTGCAGTCTCACAAATCCCTTTTTTCAGGTCTTTGTCTAGATGTCTGCACTTAGTGTTCTCAAAATAGATTCTCCATAAATATTCTGAGCATCTCACTCCTGTTTATGACCCGACTTGACTCTTCCACATTGTTAACTTCTCCAGGCATGGGTGACAACCCTTATCCTTATCTTTTGCCTTGGCCTCTGCATGTTCTAAATGTGGAGCAGAGGTGTCTGCTAAGTTTTTTGCCACTGTCTGTTTTATCTTTAGACATTATTTCTTCTTTCCCCTTTTATCTATGAATCTGTACCATGTACCCATATTTACCTTCATGAGGTATCCAAAGGTAGAAGAAATATACCTGGGAATTCCTCATGCCTGTCTAACTTTAACTTGGCTATTATTGTATTTTTCATTTTATTTCTAAGAAGTCTAGTATTTCTGAAAGCTAGTTATCATTATTATTATCCTATTTCTTATTTATAATACCTTGCCTGTATGAAATGTAATATCTTACCTATGGACAATATTTACTCCCAACTTCATCAAAACTCATGTTGAATGACATGTTCAATTATCTGGTTTATTAAGCAGGATANCTTTACAGAAACAATAGTTTTAAAAGAATTTTTCAAAAAGGCACTTGAAACTAAATGTGCCCAATTAAAAGAACAAAAACATTTTAGAACCCATGATATATTTTTAAATAAAATTATAAAATTAAGTGAGAGCTGATTATTTCACTCATTTTAATGTGTTGATGCATATTTTGGATTTTAACTAGATAAAAACTGAAATTTTAGTACAGGTTGTTTTTGAAAAGAGTAGGAAACTAAAACTATGAGGATAAATAGTCTATGATTATGTCTGTAAACTAACCTCTGATTCTGTGAAGAAGTTAGTAAAGGTTGTTGTTTAGAGACATTATGGGTACTTGTTTCAAAAAAAAAAAAGGATAAAATGTTTCAAAATGACTTTGACAAGTTTTTTAAGTGATCTGAAATAAATAAGACACTATTTCTTTCTTCTCAGCATTGCTTCTAATCCCTTTGAAACTGCTTGCTAAAGGTACACATAAAAAAGGATACAACCACATCAGCCTATAATTATAATCACTCTTACTTTTCAGTAGTTCGGTATTTCAAGATGCTAGTTCCTCATTGTTGAGTGTTCTTTAGTTCATTATCACAAACCATGGTTTGATTATGATGCTAATCCTTTCCTTTAAACAGCAATGATTTTAATATTAGGAATAAACAATTTTGGTAGAATTTAAAGTGGATCAAGTCAAAATTAAATAAGTTATAAGTAAGATCTATTTCTTTTGATTTAATTAATGCATCTCTTGAGTTTATTTGGTGATATAACTATTTTAAAGCCAGCCTATCTCTGCTTCAGTTCCCTTTGACTTGCTATGATGATTTATGTGTATGCTAACACTAATTCATGTCCCAAAGTGACAGTTTGAGAGACTGCAGATGTTACCCAGGTGGTTGGTTATCAGGGAAGTTATTGAAATACATGAAGTTAAGTATTCAATGGGTGGTACCAGTAGGTCAAATACAATTTATCACACCTAATAAAAATATCGTTGGCAAGATCCAGTTACATTTGTAGTATCCTCAAATTAATTAAATGTTAAAGTAAAAAGAATAAATGAATGGACATATTTCTCTGATTTTGACCCTGGCTACCTACTAAGGTAGACTAGCACCTAAACTAGTCTGGCTATATGACTAGACTGTCATCTGGTGTATTTACTGTGCTGTCTTTTTCATTTTGGGCATATATTTTGCATTGTGAAAGTTTTTAATGCATTTCTCAAATTTTTCATTATTATTAAATAGTTATCACCATTGACATGTGTGCAAGAGAATTCAGAATTGAGTAGTAAAATGAAAAATTATTTTATACACTTTATAATTTCATTTCTATGGTATAGTTTTACAGTTAAAATCTACTTTGAGTTGTGGCTCCATAGTTAGTAATTCATTAGAGGTGATTATTCACACATCTCTTTGATATCATGTGTGCCTCCTCCAGAGAGAACACTGTATCAGGAGATGGTCCAAGCTTAACATTCAGTGGTTGAATATGTCAGAAATGGTTCCAACACCAGACATTCTCAGAATATATTCAAATCCTTTGTTCCTTCTTACAGTGATAATCTTAATTTCATTCAAAGATAAATGCTAAATATTTCAGTGGTTATAGATGGTGAGAAAAAACAGTATTTTCTCAGGAGCAGAGGGAACATTTTCTGCTTGTGGTTGACACACATGATTGGGGGAGTATGGTAGGAAGAATTCTAAGAGCCTGCAGGATTCTTGTCACTGGTATGCAGGTCTTACCTTTGAAGATACACTAGACCAGTCAATATGAGAGTAGTCACTCCTGTGCTTATGTTAAGTTGCAGAATTAGCTGACTCTAGGGAGATTTTTCTGTTGGTTTTGTGAAAGGAAGCTACCATGTTTTGGGCCACATGACAAGAGACTATGAGTGGTTTCCAGATGCTTAAAGCATCCGCCAGCAGACAGAGCAAGAAAATGGGACCTTGGTTCGATAGCTAGAGAGAACTGAATTCTGCCCACAACAGCAAAATTTGGATGGTGCTCCGAAGCTTTAGAAAGAAAGATTACCCAACTGGCCTCTCAATTTCAAAGTTGGGAAATCCAGAATAGAGGATTACCTAAAATGTACTAGAATTCTGCCCCAAGGTAACTGTGAAATAATGAGTGTGGACTTTTTAAAGCTGTTCAGTGTGCTAACTCTAATAGTAAACTAGTAAGAGCAGAGAACATAATTTGACCTAGTAACTGGTTAGGTTTCTGAGGAAGAATTCCTAATGTTTTAATTTCATCAGTGCTGAGAAAGTCTGAGTTTAGGCTGTCTTCATAGATTCAAAATGAAATAAATGTATAATTCTAGAAGAAAAGGTTGAAGAGGAGATTCTATTTTAAACTCAGTCATCATAAACGTGTGTTAACATGATATATATCACAGACAAATTATTTTTGCACATTTTAATACAATTTGTAAAGGCTCATTGACCAAAATATTTTAACTGGATGCCACAATTAAAATAATTTACAGGCTCTGCTTGATTTAAGGNTGCAAGGTCATTAATTCATGTAATTATGTTCAATGCCATTTTTTTTACTGTGAAAGAGAATATATATACCACAAGACTATGAAGTTATTCTTTAAATCAGTGTAAAGAACATTTCATCAATGAGAGGTTGATGCTTTATATTACTTAAATAATGAATGAGGTAACAAAGAATGTGCCACTGAAATAAAGAGGTTGTGAATTTAAAATGTTTTTGCTTTTAGTTTTGTCCTCTGTGTTTCCTTTTCTATATGGGATGATAGAAGCAGGTAC
>SJYQ01010642.1:416844-427992 GCA_006410935.1 Redunca redunca
TGAAGAAGGCTGATCACCGAAGAACTGATGCTTTTGAACTGTGGTGTTGGAGAAGACTCTTGAGAGTCCCTTGGACTGCAAGGAGATCCAACCAGTCCATTCTGAAGGAGATCAGCTCTGCGATTTCTTTGGAAGGACTGATGCTAAAGCTGAAGCTCCAGTGCTTTGGCCACCTCATGCAAAGAGTTGATTCATTGGAAAAGACTCTGATGCTGGGAGGGATTGGGGGCAGGAGGAGAAGGGGACAACAGAGGATGAGATGGCTGGATGGCATCACTGACTCAATGGACGTTGAGTNTGGCTGGATGGCATCACGGACTCGATGGACGTGAGTCTGAGTAAACTCCGGGAGTTGGTGATGGACAGGGAGGCCTGGCGTGCTGCGATTCATGGGGGGTTGCAAAGAGTCGGACACGAGCGAGTACTGAACTGAACTGAATACTGTATTTAGTTTACTTAAATTTACAGACACTGTACCCACTAAACCATATTCAGGTAACTTTATTTTTCATGGAAAATACATGCATATGTTTTACCCAAATTTTAGAAAATTCACACTGGCATGAAGAAGAAAACATAAATCACTGTAGAAGTTATAATCCTCCAAATATATCCTATTCAAAATTTTCTCTGTATCTTTTGTTTTCTTCCATAATATAAAAATTTCTTTGTATTTAACATAATTCCATAGCTCTACCCCAACTACCATAAGGTTTTAAAATTTACTTTTATCATGTGATGATATAGCATGAGTATCTTTTCTTATCTACCCATGTTATATTTCTACATCATTTTAATAGGTATTTAATATATGAATGGGGCTTCCCTCATAGCTCAATTGGTAAAGAGCCTGCAATCACTGCAGATGGTGATTACAGCCATGAAATAAAGACACTTTCTCCTTGGAAGAAAAGCTATGGCAAACTTAGCATATTAAAAAGCAGAGACATCACTATGCCAACAAAGGTCCATCTTGTCAAAGCTATGGTTTTTCCAGTAGTAAAGTTTGGATGTGAGAGTTGGACTAGAAAGAAAGCTGAGCACCAAAGAATTGATACTTTCAAATTATGGTGTTGGAGAAGACTTTGAGAGTCCCTTAGACTGCCAGGAGGTCACACCAGTCAATCCTAAAGGAAATAAACCCTGAATATTCATTGGAAGGACTGATACTGAAGCTGCAATTCCAGTACTTTGGCCACCTGATACAAAGAACTGACTCACTGGAAAAGACCTGATCCTGTAAAACATCGACGGCAGGAAGAGAAGGAGATGACAGAAGATGAGATGGTTGGATGGCATCACCGACTTGATGGAGATGATTTTGAGCCATCTCCAGGAGCTGGTGATGGACAGGAAAGCCTGACATGCTGCAGTCTATGGGGTCTCAAAGAACTGGACACAACTGAGTTGAATGAACTGAACTGATCAATTCTCCCTATCATCATTTACCCATTATTCTCATTTTTCTCATCTGCACTCTCAGAGATTATGCTGATCCTGTAGATTATTATCAGATTAATTAAACCATTATCTCAATTTTTTCTTAAATTGTGCAGTTTTCACACCACCTACAATGTTTACAATGTTCACTCTACAAAGCAAGAAAGATTCATGTCTATTTACCTTGATCCAACATTTTCTGTCTCTATGGTACCGAATAAACTAATAAAAATGCAGGATTTTAAAGATATGATTCTCTTCAAATATGAATCCATTCTTCTAAAGACTGCCAAAATGACATTTTCTTTAGCATTTTTTCCCCATATGGATATAGGATATAAATCTCCCTGATTTTAAATGGAAAAAAAAAAATAACTTTAGGTTAAGTTATACCTGAAAGAGGTCCTTAAATTTATGGTTTCTAGGCTCAAAATCCATTCAGATGTCTCTGGTGTTTCAATATTTAACACTTTCTAAGCCACATAAAAGTGCTAAGTCAGATACCTCTAGTATATCGGCAGTGGTGTTGGGGAGAAGAGGAGAAGATCTCACTTATTTTCCATTTAATTTCCCCCAAACCTCTAATTTAAGAAAGACTGTCAATGAAAGTGATCTCATCCTCAAATCAGTATTTCCTAACTAATGTATGTACATAGATCCCTTCAGTTCAGTTCAGCAAAACAAATTATGAATGTGCCCAATTTGTCAGGTGGTGACAATGTGGAGAAAATATAGTGGAACTAAGCAATACCAATTAGTCTTAGAAAGTCTACTTACAGAGGGAAGTCAACATGTAGTCACATAAATATGGCGGCATTATCATCACATTATGGTGGTATTTACAAAGTGTTGAAGTAATACGTAAGGAAGCTTTACATTTTATCTTAGGAGTGGAGGACATGTTAATGTTAGTTTTTGAACAATGACTGCAAAGTTTCTGGGTGGGTTGGCAAAGGCAGTGCAGGAATTAGAAACTGTACTGTCAGAAAGGTTTACCAAGGAACAGATCTTTGTGAAAACTGGTGTGATTTCAGACTCAGAAATGTTTGTTCACCTTAACAAAGAGTTTTTAATGACAGGCATATTAGGAATCTTGAATTGGAAGATACATTATTGGATTAGAATGATAAGGATAATGAATACTTGAACTACAGCAGACATGTATAGGAAAAAATTAAGTATATGCATGTGTATACATTTATGCATGGACATACACACCTCTTTGTTTCATAAGATTTCAAGATTCTTTTGATGGTGGGACACAATACATTGATACTTGCATAGATGAAAAGCAGAAGTCTGTATTATTTGTAGCTCAGAAGGAGAGAAGGCTATCACTCAGGGCCACACAGGAAGTAATGCCTGGGCACAGGCAAAGAGCAAACTGGGGCTGTAGGAGACAGCTCACCTATGACACATAGAATGAGATTAGCCAGGTTTCTTGACTTCCTGTTGGGTTTCGTAATTTGAATAGGTTCATGGGCTCCATAACATAGGGGCTGTCCCCAGTTGTTTGGAACCTGACCTTGGGAAGATTACAGCGAGTGGATATAGTGGCCCAAAATGTTAGGACGGAATAAGAGAAGTGGTTAAAGTGTGGAATTAAATTAATAAGCTGTTTGAGGAGAACCAGTTAGAATATCATTTAAAATAAAAGTTAAATGCTAAAAAAAGTTAAAAACCTAAAATGTAGAAGTTACAATAAAAGTGTTATACTCCTTCAATATTTACCACCTCATGTACATCTTTTCTTTTCTTTTTCTCCTCTATTTCCAGATTTCTGCAGTTANTAGCTCAGAAGGAGAGAAGGCTATCACTCAGGGCCACAGAGGAAGTAATGCCTGGGCACAGGCAAAGAGCAAACTGGGGCTGTAGGAGACAGCTCACCTATGACACATAGAATGAGATTAGCCAGGTTTCTTGACTTCCTGTTGGGTTTCATAATTTGAATAGGTTCATGGGCTCCATAACAAAGGGGCTGTCCCCAGTTGTTTGGAACCTGACCTTGGGAAGATTACAGCGAGTGGATATAGTGGCACAAAATGTTAGAATGGAATAAGAGAAGTGGTTAAAATGTGGAATTAAATTAATAGGCTGTTTGAGGAGAACCAGTTAGAATATCATTTAAAATAAAAGTTAAATGCTAAAAAAAGTTAAAAACCTAAAATGTATAAGTTACAAAAAAGGTGTTATACTCCTTCAATATTTACCACCTCATGTACATCTTTTCTTTTCTTTTTCTCCTCTATTTCCAGATTTCTGCAGTTAGGTTTTCATTTAGAACAGTGTGCGAGCAACATTTCTGAAATTCTGGTATTAAGAAACTTAAAACAGTATTTAGTTTATTTAAATTTATAGATACTATACCCATTAAATCATATTTAATAACTTTATTTTTCATAGGGCTTCCCTGAAAACTCAGTTGGGAAATAATCCTCCTGCAATGCAGGAGACCCCAGTCCAATTCCCGGAAGATCCACTGGAGAAGGAAATGGCAACCCACTCAAGTATTCTTGCCTGGAGAATTTCATGGACAGAAGAGCCAGGTGGGCTACAGTCCATGGGGTCACAAAGAGTCAGACATGAATGAGTGACTAACACTTTATTTTCAATTTATCATGTGGTGATAAATCATGAATATCTTTTCATATCTACCTGTTATTTTTATACATCATTTTAATAGATGTTTAATATATGAATGCATCATAATTTATAAAATCTTATTTCGTAAATTGCAAGCATTTTTGAATATATTTATTGACATAAATGCTTGAGTATACCTTAAAATAGTTTCTGTTTAAAAATGAACCATTGATTTGAAGAATATGACCTATTTTACCATTTTTTGTATGTATTACCATATTCACAGGGCTTCCTCAGTGGTTCACTGGTAAAGAATTTGCCTATAAAGTTGAAGACATAACAGAAAGTGGAGGTGAAAGTCACTTAGCTCTGTCTGACTCTTTGCAACACCATGGACTATACAGTCCATAGAATTTTCCAGGCCAGAATGCTGGAGTGGGTAGCCTTTCCCTTCTCCAGGGGATCTTCCCAACCCAGAGAACAAACCCAGGTCTCCTGCATTGCAGGTGGATTCTTTAACACCTGAGCCACAAGGGAAGCCCAAGAATACTAGAGTGGGTAGCCTATCCCTTCTCCAGCAGATCTTCCTGACCAAGGAGTCAAATCAGGGTCTCCTTCTTTGCAGGCCAAGTCTTTACCAACTGAGCTATCAGGGAACACAGGTTAAATTCCTGGGTGGAGTAGATTCCCTGGAAGAGAGCATGGCAATCCACTCTAGTATTCTTGCCTGGAGAATCCCATGGACAGAGAAGACCGGCAGGCTATATCCACAGGATCACAAAGAGTCAGACATGACTGAAGTGACTTAGCACACACGCACACACCATATTTATATCCAGAATAGACTATCACATTTGTTATAAGTTCTCCAATTTGAGAATATTTTTTTAATGTTTTCAATTGAACACATGCCAAATGTGACCTGATTTAGTTCTTTGGTTTATTGGCTACTAACTAGGTTGAACTTTATCTCATAATTTATTGCAGTTTTGTTTTCATTTCAGGCTATTTCTTTTCCTAATGATTAACTAATCTTTCTCAATATACCAATCAAGCAACTCATTCTGATTTGATATAGCACTTTGTTTACTTGCTAATCATGTACTTGTAGTTGAACATTTCTGAACTTAACACTTCATACTGACCTGGCTTTTTAACCATGATTTTCTATCTTACTATTTTAAAAATTACAGCTTTTTAATGGATTTAGATATCTAGCTTTTAATCTAGGCTTATATCACCACTCTTTTTTTCATTTTGTACATTGCTGATACCAAATAAGTATGCCTGGTCCTCTAGAAAACAAAGCTTGAAATAAGGCAAACATGATGACATTAGATTTCAGGGGTACAAACTCCCTACTAGGGTAGGGTAATAATTGTGATGAAAAGGGGGTGGTGAGAAATGGAAAGGTATGGAGTGAGACAACACAATGTGTTTAACAAGAAGACTGAAAGAACCCACCAGATCTTTGGGCGGGCATGTTTACTGAGCATTTGTGTCTCAACTGTATCTGCTGGATTTTCATTTATAAAAGAAACTGATTAATGACATAGAGGTCAAGGCCATTGAACAAGAAGTTATTACTTACATTTTCTTTTCACAAGAGAAGGGTACATGCCATACCATTCAAGTCTACGTAGGAAATAATCAAATTTGGGTCAGGAGACAGAGGAGGAAGTGAAAGCACAAGACATAGCCTTACTTGTGGAAAAGGCATGACAGGATGGTGTAAACATTTAGGACTGGCTAGTTTGAATACTTCTGTGGGCTCTAGAGTTTAGGGTCTGGCTTCTAGTTGCCTTGTATGTGACCCCCAATTGATTCAGGTAAACAGAAATATGGCTTGATGTATAAAAGATATGAAGATTCCATATATATGCGTTAGTATACTGTATTGGTGTTTTCTTTCTGGTTTACTTCACTCTGTATAATCGGCTGCAGTTTCATCCACCTCACTAGAACTGATTCAAATGTATTCTTTTTAATGGCTGAGTAATACTCCATTGTGTATATGTACCACAACATTCTTATCCATTCATCTGCTGATGGACATTTAGGTTGCTTCCATGTCCTGGCTATTATGAACAGTGCTGCGATGAACATTGGGGTACACGTGTCTCTTTCAATTCTGGTTTCCTTTGTGTGTAGCCCAGCAGTGGGATTGCTGGGTCATAAGGCAGTTCTATTTCCAGGTTTTTAAGAAATCTCCACACTGTTCTCCATAGTGGCTATACTAGTTTCCATTCCCACCAACAGTATAGGAGGGTTCCCTTTTCTCCACACCCTTTCCAGAATTTATTGCTTGCAGACTTTTGGATCGCAGCCATTCTGACTGGTGTGAAATGGTACCTCATTGTGGTTTTGATTTGCATTTCTCTGATAATGAGTGATGTTGAGCATCTTTTCATGTGTTTGTTAGCCATCTGTATGTCTTCTTTGGAGAAATGTCTATTTAGTTCTTTGGTCCATTTTTTGACTGGGTCATTTATTTTTTTGGGATTGAGCTGCAGGAGTTGGAATTTAGAAAGATGGTAACGATAACCCTGTATGTGAGACAGCAAGAGACACAGATGTATAGAACAGTCTTTTGGACTCTGTGGGAGAGGGAGAGGGTAGGATTATTTGGGAGAATGGCATTGAAACATGTATAATATCATATATGAAATGAATCACCAGTCCAGGTTCAATGCATGATACTGGATGCTTGGGGCTGGTGCACTGGGATGGCCCAAAGGGATGGTATGGGGAGGGAGGAGGGAGGGGGCTTCAGGATGGGGAACACGCATATTCCTGTGGCAGATTCATGTTGATGTATGGCAAAACCAATACAATACTGTAGAGTAATTAACCTCCAATTAAAATAAATAAATTTATATTAAAAATAAGTAAATAAATAAATTTTAAAAAAGAGTCTTCTCCAACACCACAGTTTAAAAAAAAAAAAAAGATACTAAGATAAAAGTGGTATATGGGCTACCCTGGTGGTTCTGATGGTAAAAAATCTGCCTTCAATGCAGGATACATAGCCAGGTATATATCCTCTATGTGTCAAAACGTTATGTTGTTTTACATTTACAAAGTCATGTCCTATTCTTCGTGACAGTTTCAATCCCTGGGTCAGGAAGATTCCCTGGAGAAGGAAATGGAAACCCATTTCAGTACTCTTGCGTGGAGAAGCCAATGGACAGAGTAGCCTCATGGGCTACAGTCCATGGGGTCTCAGAGTGGGACACAACAGAGCCACTTTCACTTTCAAAGATGTTGTATAAAGATATAAATTCAGAATCAGCTGGTTTGTATAAGAAAGGTGAACTCCCTGAAAAGTTATCATTGTAACAATTAATAAAGACAACAATTATAATAGAGTCAGAAGTCAGGATGCTCTTGCATCCTACAACAACAGCAGAGCCTAACAGAAGAATGACTTTCTCTTCTTGCCTGAGAAGACGGTAGCCAGTGAGAGACTGTCATGACACAGCCAATGACAAGTCACTACACTTCAAACTGCAATCACTCTAGGAGACTCTTTTTTTACTCTACCCAGCTTCCTTTTCTTCTCTGGGGGGGCGGGGGTGTGTGTGTGTGTGTGTGTTATTTTTGCCTTGTTGTGCAGGGCTTGCTTGTGGCTTGCCATAGTTACAGATCTCCGCTTGCAATTCTTTGCTAATTCTAAATAAGCCCAATTTTGCTTTAGAAATAACTGTCAGTCTATTTTTCTAAGGTCTGCACTATCTCACGAAATTAGCTAAGCTGGAAAGAGCAAACTTTCCTTAGACAGCTATATGTCTCCTGTGTGTCAAAACATTGTGCTGTTGTTATACATTCACAAAGTCATGTCCAACTCTTTTTGACTCTATGGACTGCAGCATTCCAAGCTCCTTTGTCTTTCAAAATCTCTTGGAGTTGGCTCGGATTCATGTGTTTCCCTGGTGGCTCAGACTCATGAATTGAGTCAGTGATGCTATCTAACCATCTCATTCTCTGCTGCTCCCTTATTTTGCCTTCAACCTTCCCCAGAATCAGGGTCTTTTCGAAAGAGTTAGCTTTTTGCATCAGATGGCCATACTACTGGAGCTTCAGCTTCAGGATCAATCCTTTGAATGAATATTCAGGGTTGGTTTACGTTATAACTGACTGGTTTGATCATCTTGCTGTCCAAGGGACTGTCAAGAGTGTTTTCCAACACTACAGTTCAAAACATCAGTTTTTCAGCATTCAGCCATCTTTAGGCTGAATGAATTCTCAAGTTCATGCATGACTACTGGAAAAAAGCATAGCTTTGACTGTATGGACCTTTGTTGGCAAAGTCATGTCTCTGCTTTTTAATATGCAGTCTAGGTTTGTCATAGCATTCCTCCCAGGGAGCAAATATCTTGTAATTTCATACCTGCAATCACCATCTGCAGTGGTTTAGGAGCCCAAGCAAAAAAAAAATCCATCACTGCTTCCACTCTTCTCCCTTCTATTTGTATGAAGTGATGGGGCCAGATGCCACGATCTTAGCTTTCAAGTGTTGAATTTTTAGCCAGCTTTTTCACTCTCTTAGCCTCATCAAGGGCTCTTTAGTTCCTCTTCACTTTCTGCCTTTAGAATGCTATCATCTGCATATCTGAGTTATGGGTATTCTTCTGATAATCTTGATTCCAACTTGGAATTCATCCATCCTGGCATTTTGCATGATGTACTCTGCATATAAGTTAAATAAGCAGGGTGACAATATATAGACGTGATGTATTCCTTTCCTGATTTGGAACCAGTCTGTTGTTCCATGTCCAGTTCTAACTATTGCTTCTTGACCTGCATATAGATTTCTCAGGAGGCAGGTCAGGTGGTCTGGTGTTCTTATCTCTTTAAGAATTTTGCACAGTTTGTTGTGATCCACACAGTCAAAGGCTTTAGCATAATCAATTAAGCCAAAGTAGAATTTTTTCTGGAATTCCCTTGCTTTCTCTGTGATCCACTGAGTGTTGGCAAATTGACCTCTGGTTCCTCTGCCTTTTCTAAATGGAGCTTGTACATTTAGAAATTCTAGGTTCACATATTTCTGAGGTCTACCTTGAAGGATTTAGAGCATAATATAAGTATGTGTGTATATATATATATATATATATATATATGGTCAAATTATATTATATGTTATACATATCTATAATGGTAAAACATTATAGAACATAAAATCACAACACAATATAGTCATTCTTTCTAGAATTTGGAAAAAAGATTACACTTCAAAGAATTTAGGGTAGTTATCTTTCCAGTTTCTCTATGTTATATGTTGAAATCTGTATTTCTAAAACTGTTGAAGTTCTAACCCTTTAGTTCAGTTGCTCAGTCGTGTGACTCTTTGTGGCCCCATGGACTGCAGCACGCCAAGCTTCCCTGCCCATCACCAACTCCCAGAGCTTGCTCAACATCATGTCCATCCAGTCGGCGATGCCATCCAACCATCTCACCCTCTGTTGTCTCCTTCTCTTCCTGTCTTCAATCTTTCCCAGCATCAGGGTCTTTTACAGTGAGTCAGTTCCTCACATCAGGTGGCTAAAGTATTGGAGTTACAGCTTCACCATCAGTTCTTCCATGAATATTCAAGGGATGATTTCCTTTAGGATACACTGGTTTGATTTCCTTGCTGTCCAAAGAACTCTCAAGGTTCTTCTTCAGCACCACAATTTGAAAGCATCAGTTCTTCAGCACTCAGACTTCTTTGTGGTCCAATGCTCACATCTGTACGTGACTACTGGAAAAATCATAGCTTTGACCATATGGACTTTTGTCTGCAAAGTGAGGTCTCTGCTTTTAAATACACTGTCTAGATTTATCATAGCTTTTCTTCCAAGAAGCTAGTGTCTTTTAATTTCATGGCTACAGTCACCATCCACAGTGATTTTGGAGCCCAAGAAAAGAAAATCTGTCACTGTTTCCACTTTTCCCCCTTCTTTGGCCATGAAGTGATGGGACTGGATGCAATGATGTTAGTTTTCTGAATGCTTAGTTTTAAGCCAGCTTTTTCACTCTCCTCTTTCACCCTCATCAAGAGGCTCTTTTGTAACTCTTTACTTTCTGCTATTAGAGTGGTATCATCTGCATATCTTAGGTTTTTGCCTATTTCTCCATGTTACAATTTCAAATTAGGTCACAAATTCACTCCCAAACATCTGATGCTGAAGCTGAAGCTCCAATACTTTGTGTAACTGATGCATAGTGCCAGTTCATTGGAATGACCCTGATCCTGGGAAAGATTGAGGACAGGAGGAGAATGGTGCAGCAGAGGATAAGATGTTTGAAAAGCATCACTGGCAACCCACTCCGGAGTTCTTGCTTCGAGAATCCTGTGGACCGAGGAGCCTGGTGGGCTGCTGTCCATAGGGTCACACAGAGTCAGAAACGACTGAAGTGACTTAGCATGCATGCATGCATGCATTGGAGAAGGAAATGGCAACCCACTCCAGTATTCTTGCCTGGAGAATCCCAGGGACAGAGGAGCCCGGTGGGCTGCCGTCTATGGGGCTGCATAGAGTCGGACACCTACTGAAGCAACTTAGCAGCAGCAGCAGCAGCTGCACTGACTCAATGGTCATGAGTTTGAGCAGTCTCCAGGAGACAGTGAAGGACAAGGAAGTCTCACACACTGCAGTCCATAGGGTGGAGGAGTCAGAGAGGACTCTTGAGGACACTGCATATCTGAATTTAAATAACTTAAGTAGCACAGTTAGTTTGGTATGTGATTATAATCACCTGACTTACTGTTCCAAATGGGTAATTCCTCTGAATGAGAGAATTAAGCTGCTGAAAACTCAAAACAGCATACATGGAAAATTTCTAAGAAGATTATTTTTGTGTAAATTTATGTGATTAAGATCATTCATATTTCTGTTTCCAGCTATGGCTCTCCTCTGCTTAGTTGACATCACTGAACTTAAGATGATCAAATGAGCACATATATTCAATTAAAATAGATTCTTTTATTTAGTGTCAATATTTCAGTTCCTGTCTAATATTGACAAACATACAGTAACTAGAAAATCTTTAGTTATATAAAATATCATTAATAATAGATAGTATGTTATATAACTCAAATGACGATTATACATATTTCAAATTTGTATTTCTGTGTTGTATTAC
>SJYQ01010642.1:434135-455163 GCA_006410935.1 Redunca redunca
AACTAAAATTTGATATACTCTTCTTTTATACAAATGAACAGCCTACTCCAATATTCTGGCCTGGAGAATTCCATGGAATACATAGTCCATAGGGTCGCAAAGAGTCGGGCACAACTGAGCGACTTTCACTGTCATACATATGAACCAAAGACAGCTTTTGTGTATCACTTACTAGATTTTTTATTTCCTTAGTGCAGGCTAAGTCTCATTTGCTCAAAAGCTGACTGGTGCAAAGCTAATTTTTTTCATGTGCAATTATTTCCAAAGCAATCCAAATAAGGAGGCAGATTTTTAGCCATTTAGAGCTTGCCTAAATATCCCATTCATATCTCATGAAATCCCATCCAGTATTTGCAAGCTATTCATAGGTTAGAGCCCAAATTGGGGTGGCCTTTTTGAGCTCTCTGACCCAAAGACAACCTGACATTATACTGAGCGCATCACCTACACTCATAAGCCCACTCTCAGGTCTCCTCTTTCCCAGAGTTCTCTTACTGTCTTTCCCTTCTGCGTCGTGGCCCCCTACCATCACCCAAGCCTGCCACTCATAATTTCCTGCTGTGAAGAATTTCTCGCACCATGAAAATCTGTCCAAATCTTTCCAGAGAGCTTTATGTCTAATTTCCCTTGATCATCCCTCAAATTCCCTGAACTAAAACCTCCGGCATTTTCATAACTGTGTGTGAGGAAAATGAAATCGCTTTGTAAAACATGAGGAAGTAAAACATAGAGTAAACACATGAACTTTGCAACAAAGGAGACCTTTTATTAGATTTAAAAATCTCTCAGTCTTGTTTGACACAGATTTATGAAAAAAGGGAACAGGCAATAAAATAATTGGAGCCTTGTGAAAGCTAAATAAATCTAAATTGGATAGTATATTTAATTATGTATAAAGATAATATGTATATATATTCATGTATTGGGCTTCTCTGATAGCTCAGTTGGTAAAGTATCTACCTGCAATGCCTGAGACCCCAGTTCGATTCCTGGGTTGGGAAGATCGCCTGGAGAAGGGATAGGCTACCCACTGGAGTATTCTTGGGCTTCCCTTGTGGCTTAGCTGGTAAAGAAACCGCCTGCAATGCGGGAGACCTAGGTTCGATTGCTGGGTTGGGAAGATCACCTGGAGAAGGGAAAGGCTACTCACTTCAGTATTCTGGCCTGGAGAATGCTATGGACTGTATAGTCCATGGGGTCGCAAAGAGTCAGACACGACTGAGCAACTTTCACTTTCATTCATGTATTGGCGTATGAAGACTGTGTGTGTTTATAATTATGTATGGAGACAATAAACTTATGTGTATATTTATGTATGAAGATATATGGCACAATGCTTATTCCCAAATGTGCAATTTAATTTAATTTCATCTCCATCCCAACTCTGAGTCTTACATATTCAACTTTCTATCTCACATCTCCATTACAATCTAATAGTTCCAATCTAATATTTCAAACTTGAAATATCCAAAATTGAACTCCTGGTTTCCATTCTTACTCAGACAGCTTGTTCTGTTACCTTTAAGGTTTCTGAAAATTATAATTTGCTTAAGCTAAAACATTAATGTTATTCTTGACCCCTCTCTCACAACACTTTGAAACCATTAGTCAATCTTGCTAATATTATCTTCAAAAAATAATGAGAATTATATTCTTCTGACTAAATGTATAACATCCTTCTAATATCAAATTTTCACATAGTAAAATTGTTTCCTACTGTTAAAGTAAGTAAATTACCACATTTAGTAACTTTAAATAACACCTGTGTTACAGTTCTGGGGATCAGAAGTCTGAAATGGATTCCACTTCACTGGAACCAAGATGTTGGCAGGGTCATGATTTCTTTGGAGGCTATAGGAGGGAAATCTATTTCCTTGCCTTTTCTTATTTTTATAGCCACCTGCATTCATTGGTTCATGGCATCTTTTATCATCCTCAAAGAACATCGCTCCTACATGTTTTCAATGTCAATTATCCTCTTCTTGACTTGAATATCATGATGCCTCTTTGTTACAAGGACCCTTGCGATTTTATTTGTCCCACCCAAACAATCTATAATCATTTTTATCTCAACATCTTTAACTTCCTTACATCTGTAAAGCCTTTTTGTCACATAGAGTAATATTGACAGGTTTCATGCATTAGGGCATGAATATTTTAGGGGGTATTATTCAGCTCACAAAACATTAACTTTTGTAATAGCCCTCCAATATTCTTTCTGTTTCTCTCCCCGTACCCTGGGCTTTACACTGTAATGAAAGAAAGTGAAGCTTTTTAAAAATACTTTCTTATTTGGCTGCGTTGGGTCTTATATGAGGCATGCAGGAAATTTGTTGTGTCATGCTAGAACTTTTGTTGCAGCATATAGACTCTCTATTTGTGGCTTGTGGGCTCAGTTGTTGCAGCTCACTGACTTAGTTGTTCTCTGGCATGTAGACTCTTAGTTCCTTGGCTAAGGATTGAATCCTTCTCTCTTACATTGCAAGGTAGATTCTTAACCACTCCACTGGACCACTAGGGAAGTTCCAAAAGTAATGCTTATAACATACAAAGGATACTATTTTACTGTTTTCAAAACCCACCAATTACATCTCATCTAAAATAAGATAAAGTTCTTACCATGGCTGAGGCCATGAATGATGGCTCTTTATCATCTCCCAGTGGCCCCAGTCCCCAAATTTTATTCCATTCTATTCCATTCCAGTCACACTCTTGCCCTCTCCAAACTTGAGACACTTCCTATTTTCTCTTTCAAAAATTCTTTTCCAGATTGATGCATGATTATTTCCCCCACTTCCTTCAGTTGAGTGTCTGCTCAGTGCAACTGTTATAAAGAAGACTGCTATTGCCCTAAATAAAATAGAAAGGCATTTGCACCTTCAGAACTCCTTTGATGACATTCCCTTGATTGACTGAACTCCATAGGACTTATTACTAGTTAAAATAAGTCTAATGTTATTTGTTGTTATTGTTTATTTTACATATGTTTACTGTCAGCCTTTCCAAAATCTTCCATCATAGGAAAAACATTGCAGATATTGTCCACCTCTGTATTCCAAGCTCTTAGAACAGGCTGGACATGAGAAAGATATTTGATAAATACTTCTGGAATGACTGAAATATCATTTATTCCATTCTTACTCCCTAAAGTTTAAATACTTGAATGTAATACCATTGACACAATTTATCTCAAACTCAATATGGCAAGTATACATGAATCATTGAGGTAATGATATATTACTCTAATAATATTTGATATCCAAATTTTCTGGCAATTGTTTTAGTTTTCTGGGGGTTGTCCAAACAAAAGGCCACAATTTGGTGGCTTAAAACAGTGGAAATATATCAAGTTTCTGAAGGCTATAAGCACAAATTCAAGCAGCATCATGCTTCTTTTCACAGTTGCAGAGAGACACTTTGTTGCCTTTTTCTAGCTTCTGAGAGTAACTCTCATCCTCTGTCTTTGTCTTGCTTACAATGACCCAATTCCAAATTAGATCACATTCTGTGGTAAGAAAAGTTAAGGCTATAACATCTTTTTCAGTTCAGTTCAGTCACTCAGTTTTGTCTGACACTTTCGGACCCCATGGATTGCACCACACCAGGCTTTCCTGTCCATCACCAACTCCTATAGTTTACTCAAACTCATGTCCATCGAGTCGGTGATGCCATCCAGTCATATCATCTTAGGTCATTCCTTTCTCCCACTTTCAATCTTTCCCAGTATCAGAGTCTTTTCCCATGAGTCAGTTTTTCACATCAGGTGGCCAAAGTATTGGAGTTTCAGCTTCAGCATCAGTCCTTCCAATGAATATCCAGGACTGATTTCCTTTAGGATGGACTGGTTGGATCTCCTAGCACTCCAAGATACTCTCAAAAATCTTCTCCAACACCACAGTTCAAAAGCATCAATTCTTTGGCGTTCAGTTTTCTTTATAGTCCAACTTTCATATCCACACATGGCCACTGTAAAAAGTTTATCTTTGAATAGATGGACCTTTGTTAGGAAAATAATGTCTGAGTTTTTAAATATACTTTCTAGTTTGGTCATAGCTTTTCTTCCAAGGAGCAAGTGTCTTTTAATACCAAGGCTGCAGTCACCATCAGCAGTGATTTTGGAGCCCTCCAAATAAAATCTCACACTATTTCCATTGTTTCCCCATCTATTTGCCATGAAGTGATGGGACCAGATGCCATGATCTTCGTTTTCTGAATGTTGAGTTTTAAGCCAACTTTTTCTCTCCCCTCTTTCACTTTCATCAAGAAGCTCTTTAGTTCTTTGCTTTCTGCCATAAGGGTGGTGTCATCTGCATATATGAGGTTATTGATATTTCTCCTGGCAATCTTGATTCCAGCTCATGCTTCAACTAGCCTGGCATTTCACATGATGTACTCTGCATACAAGTTAAATAAGCAGGGTAACAATATACAGCCTTGACATACTCCTTTCCCGATTTGGAACCAGTCTGTTGTTCCATGTAGAGTTCTACCTGTTGCTTCTTGACCTGAATACAGATTTCTCAGAAGGCAGGTCAGGTGATCTGGTATTCACATTTCTTTAATCAAATAAATCCCTTACAATTATATAGTGGAAGTGACAAATATATTCAAAGGATTAGATCTGATAGATAAAGTGCCTGAAAAACTATGGACAGAGGTTCCTATTATTGTACAGGAGGCAGTAATAAAGACCATCCCCAAGAAAAAGAAATGTAAAAAGGCAAAATGGTTGTCTGAGGATGCCTTACAAATAACTGAGAAAAGAAGAGAAGTGAAAGACAAACGAGAAAAGGAAAGATACCCATTTGAATGGAGAGTTCCTAAGAATAGGATGGAGAGATAAGAAAGCCTTCTTCAGTGATCAGTGCAAAGAAATAGAGGGAAACAATAGAAAGGGAAAGACTAGAGTTCTCTTCATGAAAATTAGAGATACCAAGGGAGCAATTTATGCAAAGATGGGCACAATAAAGGACAAAAATGGTATGGACCTAACAGAAGCAGAGGATGTTAAGAAAATATGGCAGGAATATAGAACTACACAAAAAAAGATCTTCATGACCCAGATAATCACAATGATGTGATCACTCACCTAGAGATGGATATCCTGGAATGCGAAATCAAGTGGGCCTTAGGAAACATCACTAGGAACAAAGCTGATGGAGGTGATGGAATTCCAGTTCAACTATTTCACGCCCTAAAAGATGATGCTGTGGAAATGCTTTACTCAACAGGCCAGCAAATTTGGAAAACTCAGCAGTGGCCATAGGACTGGAAAAGGTCAGTTTTCTTTCCAGTCCCAAAGAAAGGCAATACCAAAGAATGTTCAAACTACTGCACAATTGCACTCATCTCACATGCTAGTAAAGTAATGCTCAAAATTCTCCAAGCCAGTCTTCAACAGTATGTGAACCATGAACTTCTAGATGTCAAGCTGTATTTAGAAAAGGCAGAGGAACCAGGGATCAAATTGCCAACATCTATTGGATCATCGAAAAAGCGAGAGAGTTCCAGAAAAGCATCTACTTCAGCTTTATTGACTATGCCAAAGCCTTTGACTGTGTGGATCACAGCAACATATCTTTTGCAGGGACATAATTTAATGTATAACATTAATTCTCAAAAGTATGAGCCTTTATTTAATATATATTGATACCTTATGTATTTTTATCTATCAGTGATTAAGCAATTTCTCTTAAGCTTTCATCCAAATTTAGAAAAAGATCCTGAATAGGGTTCCAGTCATTTAAATTATTACATATGTTAGTATTATCATCAAGTTATCCATGATGAAATAAATTTCATACTCATGATTACCTTATTTACATATGTATATTCACTTTTGCTAAAACTTGCCACATCTTTTAAATTTTTATGTTAATAGTAATCTTATGGAATAAAAAACCTGTTTTAACAAATGAAGTTGAGGCACTTAGAAATCATAGAATTGCAGGTGTGTGATGTATCTTGATCATTTGGGCTATGGTCCATAGGGTTGCAGGGCTGAACACAACTAAAGGGACATAGCATGCATGCACACATGATATAGTTTGTTAGATAAATTTCAATCATAGAGATGTTCTTGGGGAATATATTTATTATTTCACAGCTAGCTAAATGTGATAACTTGGCTGAGGAGAAATATTATTAATAAAATATTTTTTTCTTTATGTTTACATAAACAAGAATCAACTGGGTTCTTTGCCAAAGCTTTTGGTTTTAAAATCAGTTTCTTACTGACTAATATTTGTGTATAGGTTTAGTTGGAAAAAAGTAGGAAAGTTAAGTCATGATCCTTGTGACTAAAATGATTGCAATTCAAACCATTAGTGGTCCACCTACAACGGATTTGTCATATGCAAAAATGAAGTAGTACACATCAGAAAAACTCAACAAAACAGAACTTTGCTATAATAGTATGCTACCTCTAGAATTATATATTCATGAATCCTTTCTACTTCTCTACCTCTGAGACAGGTTGCCTCTTGTCCTTGTCATCTGTAGTAAAACCAGGCTCTTTATTCCTAAGCAGTTCTCATGATTGACCTGTTGACCAAACAATCATAATATTATTAACTGCTTTGTGGGGGAGCAGGGGTCATGAGTCCTTAAAAATGTATGCGTTATAAAACTGTGCTTCATATTTATTCACTAATAAATTAGAAGAACTTTTAGGAAGCTTATTTATTAGGTTTCCAAAGTTATAAAACTGAAAGTTTATAAATATTCTGTAAAATGGAATCTGCATCTTAAAATATATGAATAGATAGAATTAGGAGATGGATTTTAACAAGATAAAGTGAGTTTACATTCAAGGTAGTAAATCTTGTTCTGTGAATTAAAATCCTAAAGGAGTAATTGTATATAGATTTGTGAGAAGATAAGACATGTTAGTGAACCAATCTTATGAATTGTATTACTGTTATATAAAATGATATATTTGCAAACAGTGTGTTCAAGTATATGCTGGAAAAGCATTTAGTGAGTGGTAAAACCTTGGAAATTTCACACACCTTGCAGGTGTATTAGCCATCTAATTTTAGGACTATAATAGTTTGTTTAAGGTAGTAATAATAATCTTATATTCTGTGATTATAACATTTAGTTAAGTTGAATGAATGATAACATTCATTCATTCATACAGGAGAAAGATAATTAGAAATAAATGTAGTAAGTACCCACACTACATGTGAAGAAGTGTAGTGTTACTCGAAGATAGAATTAGAATAGTTAAAAATGTATGTATTGGAAACTTTAGTCAACCATAAAAAATTAATAGTTATTGTTACACAAAGAGAACAGACAAAATGGGATCATATAAAATGTTCACTAAATCGAATGAAGCTACAGAGGGAACAAAGACTTAATTCAATGAATTTAAAAATAATTATAGATATGACATATATTGAAGCAATTATATTAATGATTGCTTAAACATAAATTCAGAGAAAGCAGTTATACCCCACTCTAGTACTCTTGCCTGGAAAATCCCATGGACAAAGGAGCCTGGTAGGCTGCAGTCCATGGGGTGCTATGAGTTGGACACGACTGAGTGACTTCACTTTCACTTTTCACTTTCATGCATTGGAGAAGGAAATGGCAACCCATTCCAGTGTTCTTGCCTGGAGAATCCCAGGGACGGCGGAGCCTGGTGGGCTGCTGTCTATGGGGTTGCAGAGTCGGACATGACCGAAGCGACTTAGCAGCAGCAACACCAAACATAAATGACCTAAATATATCATCAATTAAAAGACAGAACTTAAAAGAGTAGAAAAGGAAACAAGATAGGTTGTCTGAAGACTCCCCCCTTTGAATATAATGACAAAGACAGTTAAAAGAGTTGGAGAAATATACCAGAGTCATACCAATCAAAAGAAAATTGATGGCGGGTGGCGGGGAGAGAAAATTGTAGTTGCTACATTAAGATTAAATATATTCTAGAATAAGAAAATCGAAGAAGGCTATGGCATCCCACTCCAGTACTCTTGCCTGGAAAATCCCTTGGACGAAGGAGCCTGGTAGGCTGCAGTCCATGGGGTCGCTAGGAGTCCGACATGACTGAGCGAATTCACTTTCACTTTTCACTTTCATGAATTGGAGAAGGAAATGGCAACCCACTCCAGTGTTCTTGCCTGGAGAATCCCAGGGACGGAGGAGCCTGGTGGGCTGAGGTCTATGTGGTTGCACAGAGTTCGACACGACTGAAGTGACTTAGCAGCAGCAGAATAAGAAAATAGTATTAGGGAAATCAAAGGGTATTGCATAACAATAAAGGGATCAGTTCTCCAAGAAGCAATAACAATTGTTAGTGTGTTTGCACCTAACTGAGGCTTCCCTGGTGGCTCAGATGGTAACGAATCTGCCTTCAATGTGGCAGACCTGGGTTTGATCCCTGAGTTAGGAAGATCCCCTAGAGGAGGGTGGAGGGTATGGCAACCCACTCTAGTATTCTTGCCTGGATAATCCCCATGGACAGAGGAGCCTGGCGCGTTGCAGTCTATGGGGACACAAAGAGTTGGACATGACTAAGTGAGTAAGCACACATACATCTAACTGCTGCTGCTGCCAAGTCGCTTCAGTCGTGTCCGACTCTGTGCGATCCCATAGACGGCAGCCTACCAGGCTCCCCCGTCCCCGGGATTCTCCAGGCAAGAACACTGGAGTGGGTTGCCATTTCCTTCTCCAATTCATGAAAGTGAAAAGTGAAAGTGAAGTCGCTCAGTCGTGTCCACTATTAGCGATCCCATGGACTGCAGCCTACCAGGCTCCTTTGTCCATGGGATTTTCCAGGCAAGAGTATTGGAGTGGGGTGCCATTGCCTTCTCCGATACACACATTTAATTACAGAACATCAAAATATATAAAGCAAAGATAGATAGAACTACAAAAAAGAAACAGACAAATCCACTATTATAGATGGGAAATTCAACATATTTCTATATATTAGAACATGTATATTTAATACATTTAAGCAGAAATGTACCATATATCGACTGGATCAAATTGACACTTATAGAATATTTCATCAAGCAACAGCTAAATAACTTTCTTCTCAAGCAAACATGAAGCATTCACTAAGGCTGCACTTTGGGGCCATAAAACATGTCTTAGGAAATTTACAAGACTAGAGATAATGCAAAGTGTTTTCTCAGAAAGGAATTAAACAAGGGATTAGTAACATAAAGATAGTGGGAAAATATCCAAATAGTTAGTGACTTAAAATATTCTTTTAAATAATACAGATGCAAAGGAGAAGTCTTAAAACATTAAAACAAAAATTTTCTAGGTAAATTAAAGTAAAAATTTAATGCTACAAAATGTGTGGGATACAGTGAAATAGGTATTCACAGGAAAATTTATAGCATTACAAAAATAGTATTAGAAAAGAAGAAAGGTATTCAAGCAACAATCTCAGCTTCTGCTTTAGAAATTCAGAGAAAGAAGATCAATTTAAACCTAAAGAAATTAGAAGAATAAAGAAATAAAAGAATAACATGAAAAGAATAATGGAGTAATAAAGACTGCNTAATATCCAAGCCAGAGAAAGACATAACAAGAAAGGATAATTATATATATAGTCTATGAACATATACAAAAATCCTAAGCAAACCATAAAGAAATTATATTCAATACTGTATTAAAATAATTATACTCTACAACCAGGTGGGATTTATTCCAGATATATGGTTGGTTCAATATTGAAAGATCTAGTCATTGTAATATACCTTACCAACAGGCTGAATAAAATCATATGATTATATCAAGTAATACAGAAAAATCATTTGACAGAATCTAATAATTATTCATGATAAAACCTCTCAGAAAATGTAGAAAAGTGTAAAGCTTCTTCAGGTTTATAAAGATAATCCACAAAAACCTAAAGCTAGCATTATACTTAATGTTGAAGGATTAGACATTTTAACATAAAGAACAAAATAAGGGCATCATTTCTCAACAAGTATTCAATGCCTTACTNTGCCTTACTGTAAGTCTTTGCTAGTGCAATAATAAAAGGAAAACATAAACATATACCGAATGGAAAGAAAGAAATGTTATTTTTATTGGCAGATGACATAATTGTCATTGGAGAAAATTTTTTAAAATCTACAAATAAACCCCTGATGTTAAGAAGGGAATATAATAAGGTTGTAAGTGCATGGTCAATATGCAAATACCAACTGTTTTCCCATCTATCAACAATGAACAATAGAAACTTTAAAATTTTAAAAATTATTGACTTTACAATAATATCAAAGCAATTAAATACTTTTATGCAAATGCAATGAAATATGTACAGAATTCTAAATGGAAAACTGCAAGAGATTGAAAAAGAAAGATCTAAATAAATGGGAAAATATTTTATGCCCATGGATAGGAAAAATCTGTAATATTAAGAACTGAATTCCTCCAGACTTGATCTGTAGATTCAACACAACCCCGGGAACTCAGTGAGCTCTTCTTTATATAACAATAAGCTGGTTCTCAAATGCAATGGAAAGGCAAAATGTCTACAATAGACTGCAAAATACTGCATAAAAATCAATGGCGAACTCATAGTATGCTATTGTGAGACTTACTATACTCCTATCATAATAAAAGCAGTATTGTACTGGTTAAAGAGTAGACCCACAGAGCAACAGAACTAAATAGAGGCAAGCTATGCATGTGTGCCTGCTCAGTTGTGCCCAATACTTTTTGACCCCATGTGCTGTACACCTCTAGGCTCCTCTGTCCATGAGATTTCCCAGGTAAGAATACTGGAGTGGGTATCCATTTGCTGCTACAGGGGATCTTTCTGATCCAGGGATTGAACCTGCATCTCCTGCATTGGCAGGCAGATTCTTTACCATTTCATCACCAGGGAAGCCCCAGAGGCAAACTATAGATCCACACAAATATAGTCAACTTATTTTTTAAATAAAGATTCAAAGGCAATTAAATGGAGAAAGGACAAATTTTTTTCAATAAATTATGTTGGAAAAATTGAATGCACATTTGCAAATGTATGAAAATAGGCAGACCTTATGAAGCAAATTTAAAAATGAATCATAAATGTGAATATAAAATGCAAGACTGTAAAGCTTCTGAAAGTAAATCTGTCTGAATTTAGCTTTGTTAATGAATTTTAGATTTAACCACAAAAGCATGATACATGAAAGAAAAAAATGTTAGAATTTATTAAAATTAAAAACTCTAATATATGAGAGACATTCAGTTCAGTTCAGATCAGTCTCTCAATCCAGTCTGAATCTTTGCAACCCCATGGAATGTAGCACACCAGATTTCCCTGTCCACCACCAACTCCCAGAGCTTACTCAAACTCATGTCCATTGAGTCATGATGCCATCCAATCATCTCATCCTCTGTCATCCCCTTCTCCTCTTGCTTTCAATCTTTCACAGTGTCAGGGTCTGTTCAAATGAGTCAGTTCTTTGCATCAGATTGCCTAGGTATTGGAGTTTCAGCTTCAGCATCAGCCCTTTCCAATGAATAGTCAGGACTAATTTCCATTAATATGGACTGGCTGGATCTCCTTGCAGTCCAAGGGACTCTCAAGAGTCTTCTTCACCACAACAGTTCAAAAGCATCAATACTTTGGTGCTCAGGTTTCTTTATAGTCAAACTCTCATATCCATACATGATTACTGGAAAAACCATAGCTTTGACTAAATGGACCTTTGTTAACAAAGTAATGTCTCTGCTTTTTAATATGCTGTCTAGGTTGGTCATAACTTTTCTTCCAAGGAGCAAGTGTCCTTTAATTTCATAGCTGCAGTCACCATCTGCAGTGGTTTTGGAGTCCAAAAAAAAGTCTGTCACTGTTTCCCCATCTATTTGCCATGAAGTAATGGGACCAGAAGCCATGATCTTAGTTTTCTGAATATTGGGCATTTTAAGCCAAGATTTTCACTCTCCTCTTTCACTTTCATCAAGAGGATTTTTAGTTATCCTTTGCTTTCTGCCATGAGGGTGGTATCATCGGTATATCTGAGGCTATTGATATTTCTCCCAGCAATCTTGATTCCAGCTTGTGCTTCATCCAGCCCAGCGTTCCTCATGATGTACTCTGCATATAAGTTAAATAAGCAGGGTGACAATATACAGCCTTGACGTACGCCTTTCCCTATTTGGAACCCATCTGTTGTTCTATGTCCCATTCTAACTGTTGCTTCTTGACCTGCATACAGATTTGTCAAGAGGCAGGTCAGGTGGTCTCGTATTCCCATCTCTTTCAGAATTTTACCACAGTTTGTTGTAGTCTGCACAATGGACTAAAGGCTTTGGCATAGTCAATAAAACAGAAGTAGATGCTTTTGTGGAACTCTCTTGCTTTTTCGATGATCCAACAGATGTTGGCAATTTGATTTGTGGTTCCTCTGCCTTTTCTAAATCCAGCTGGAACATCTGAGAGTTCATGGTTCACACAGTGTTGAAGCCTGACTTGGAGAATTATGAGCATTACTTTACTAGCATGTGAGATGAGTGCAATTGTGCGGTAGTTTGAACATTTTTTGGTAGTGCCTTTTTTGGGATAGGAATGAAAACTGACCTTTTCTAGTCCTGTGGCCACTGCTGTTTTCCAAATTTGCTGGCCTGTTGAGTGCTGCACTTTCACAGCATCATCTTTTAGGATTTGAAATAGCTCAACTAGAATTTAATAACCTCCATTAGCTTTGTTCCTAGTGATGCTTCCAAATGCCCACCTGACTTCACATTCCAGGATGTCTGGCTTTAGGTGAGTGATAACACCATCGTGATTATCTGTGTCGTGAAGATCTCTTTTGTATAGTTCTTCTGTGTATTCCAGCCACCTCTTCTTAAGATCTTCTGCTTCTGTTAGGTCCATACAATTTATCTCCTTTATTGAGCTCATGTTTGCATGAAAGATTCGCTTGGTATCTCCAATTTTCTTGAACAGATCTCTAATTTTTCCCATTCTGTTGTTTTCCTCTATTTCTTTGCATTGATTCCTGGGGAAGGCTTTCTTATCTCTCCTTGCCATTCTTTGGAACTCTGAAGTCAAATGGGTATTTCTTTTCTTTTCTCCTTTACCTTTTGCTTCTCTTATATTCACAGCTCTTTGTAAGGCCTCCTCAGACAAGCATTTTGCCTTTTTGCAATTCTGTTTCTTGGGGATGATCTTGATCCCTGCCTCCCATAGTTCTTCAGGCACTCTGCCTATCAGATATAATCCCTTGAATCTATTTGTTACTTCCACTGTATAATTGTAAGGGATTTGATTTAGGTCATACCTGAATGGTCTTGGTTTTCCCTAGTTTCTTCAATTTAAGTTCGAATTTGACAATAAGGAGACATTAATGAAATAATGATGATAATGAAAGACATTAAGAGAATGAAAATCTTAGCCACAGACTGGGAGAAAGCATTCGCAAAATACACATCTGATAAATGATAAATAACCAAAGTATTCAAAGCAATCTTAAAATTTATCATTAAAAAAATAAACAACACAATTAAAATATCAGTAATCTATAATTCATCCATTTCAGCCATCATATGGGAAAATAATTATAAGCACCATCATATATATTGTTTGATATGCTTATGGGATATATTGAAAAATTTCAAAATTAAAATGAATGAAAAATTAATAGTAGAGATAAATAGAACATAATAAAAGTAACTTTGTAATTGAATCAAAAACAGTTTTTACCTAGATGATTTTCTTTAGATATTTAAGTTTGTATTTGTAAAATACAATTTTAGAAAAACAGGTAGGCATATGAGCTTGGTCTTTAAGGTCAGTTATTCACCTTTAGATTTATGTTCTTGTTTTTGAAAAGACATTCATCTGATAGCTCCAGAATTACAAGCCTAAATATTTAATAGTAACTTTTCAGTTCTAGGCTTATGCCTTGAAATTATGACATTTGTTAAATTCTGAGGTGGGTTATAATTTGCGTTATGTTTATCCCTCTAGTACTCTATTTATAAAACTAGATTATGAATTCTGAATTGCTAATGTCATCTTTTGGACTCCATGAAGTCCTGATTAATTGACTGACCAGCCCATTTTAATGTCATGTTTCCTAGTGCCTATATTCAGTTAGTCAACTACATAAGACCATACATATTTAACACCATAGGCTGGTTTCTAGGCATTAAACAAACCAGTTAAATAAGACTCACAATTCAGTATATTTCCAGTAAATTTAAATATGTTTTCTGTCTTACAGATCATGTGGTGAAATAAAAAGTAACTGGCGGTAAAACTGGCTGATATTAAAATATTATGTTGCACCCAAACCACTTGACATGTTTTGGATGCTTTAAATGAAATGATTTACAAGTATTTATACATTTCAAACTGTGTGTATAATTGTATATTCTATATAATCACAGATACATTTCAGTCACAGCATGAGCATAGACACATTTCATGCATGCCTGAATATATGTAATAAATAACAAGGTCTAGCTGATGTCAGCTCTCAAATACTTCACTCAGTCAACCTGTTTGTTCTGACCCTACAGTCATGGTTCTCCTTAAATTAGCCATAAAGTCTGTTTTAACAGCCTCTTAACTGGTATCCTTCCTCCACTCATACTCTCTTAAATATTTTCAATACTTGGATGCCTAATGGGCTAAGAGATATATACATTCATATTCCTACTGATTGCTTATAAAAAGAGATCTGAGTTTCTTAACATGATATATAATAGCTAACAGAAGTACAGCAGTCTTTCTAACTAGATTGCCTACATTAACTGAAAAAAAAACCAAAAAACCCACAACCCTCTAAAGGAAATACTGTGCTGTGCGTAATCACTCAGTTGTGTCTGACTCTGCAAATCCACTAGGCTCCTCTGTCCATTGGGATTTTCCGGGCAAGAATACTAGAGTGGGCTGCTTTGCCCTCCTCCAGGGGATTTTTCCCAACCCCAGGGATCAAACTCAGACCTCCAGAATTGCAGATGGATTCCTTACTGTCTGAGCCACTAGGGAAGCCCAAAGGAAATACCATTATTGTCCTATTAGCAGATGAATAAATTGAGGCAAGTACAGCTTAAATTAAGAATCTGCCTATAATGCAGGAGGCCCGGGTTCGATCCCAGGGTTGGGAAGATCCCCTGGAGAAGAAAATGGCAACCCACCCCAGTATTCTTTGTCTGGAAAATTCCATGAACAGAGGAGCCTGATGGGCTACAGTTCATGGGGTCACAAAGAGTCAACTAACTGAGCAACTAACATTAATGCAATATAATGGGGCTAATCAGTGATATAGAGTGGATTCAAACACATCAATTTGGATATAAAGTCTGCACCCCAATCATGATGCTGTATTTCCTAAAGGTCCTATAAGATCTTTCTCAATTTGACAATGCACTTCATCTTGTTAAAGGCAAATAGCAAAAGATAATTAGACACAAGTCTGTAGTGTAAAAAAATCAGACTTGTTGACTGGCTGCAGCAATGGAGGGCACCAGAGAGAAAGAGGGAGTGCTTGCTGCTCAAAGAGAAGGAAGAGATAAACTTATTTCATAAGGTTTTGGATAGAGCTGATGGACTCTGAGGAAAGTCTTAAGGAAAATACGAATGCGTTTGAAATTAGTTACTGTTTAGAAAGCAGGATTAAGAAAAACATTAATTTGAAACTGTGTGCTGTCGTGAGACAAAGGTGACCTAGAAAAATAAAAGTGGTTTACATTGGAAGGACTGATGCTGAAGCTCCACTTCAGCACTGGACACTGATACTTTGGACTCCAGTACTTTGATACGAAGAGTCAGTTCATTGGAAAAGACCACTGATGCTGGGAAAGATTGAAGGCAAAAGGAGAAGGGGATGACAGAGGATGAGACAGTTGGATGGGAACCCTGACTCGATGGACATGACTCTGAACAAACTCTGGGAGATGGTGAAGGACAGGGAGGCCTGGCGTGTTACAGCCCACAGGGTCACAAATGTCAGGCATGACTGAGCAACTGAGCAACAACAACAAAAGTGGTTTCAGAATTCATGCCCGAATCTTTGTGGTCCCGTGAGCTGTAGCCTATGAGGCTCCTTTGTCCATGGAATTTTCCAGGCAAGAATACTGGAGTTTGTTGCCATTTCCTACTCCAGAAATAAAACAGTAGTCTCTTAAAATGTGGCTGCTAGATATTTCACAAATGCTGTATGACTTTAAAAGAAGTAAGGTGTTCTCTGAACTTGCAGCAAACAGGTTTCTGATTCCACTCTTCAAACCCAATTTCTTAAATAGTTCCATGCTTCTTCTTTTTCTTTCTTTTAACACATCATACTCTGTGACAGAAATAATCCCCTCTATATTCTCTTCATTAATTTCTGTGCTAAATTGCTTTAGTCATGTCTTACTCTTTGCGACCCTATGGACTATAGCCTGCCAGGCTCCTCTGACCATGGGATTCCCCAGGCAAGAATACTGGAGTGAATGGAGTGAATTGACATGCCCTTATCCAAGGGATCCTATCCCAACCCAGGGATAGAACACATGTTTTTTTGTGTTTCCTGCATTGGCAGGCGGATTGTTTACCACAAGCACCACCCGAGAAGCTCATTAATTTCTACTACTTAGTTTAGATAAAATTCAATTATCACTCCTTCTGGGAGAGAGTCCATGGTCAGTTTTATAAAACTGACCACTTCTGTTTGTGTTTTATTTCTCCATCTTTTTTTTTTTTACAGTGGTTTTATTTATTTGTTTTCAAATTTTATTTATTTATTTTAATTGGGGTCTAATTACTTTACAATATTATAGTGTTTTTTGCCATATATTGACAAGAATCAGCCATGGATGTACATATGTCCCCCATCCTGAACCCTCCACCCACCTCCCTCCCCATTCCATCCCTCAAAACTTTGTTTTATTTAATTGTCTATGCTTCTGTGTTTCCTACTAGTTATTGTTATTGTTCAGTCACTAAATCATCTCCGACTCTTTGTGACCCTGTGGACTGCTCCTCTCTCCTTCACTGTCCCTTGGAGTTTGCCCAAATTCATGTCCATTGAGTCGCTGTGATGCTATCTACCTAACTCATCCTCTGTCACCCCTTCTCCTTTTGCCTTCAGTCTTTCCTAACTTCAGGATCTTTTCCAGTGAGGTGGCAATTCTCACTAGGTGGCCAAAGAGCCAGTTTAAAGCTGAGACATCTCTTTTCTTCCTGTGGTATTTGCTTCACTTCAGAAAGGTGCACAATAATGCTAGCTGAAAGGAATTAATAAATTAATGAGAAATGAATCCTGGCACACACACAAAACATGTTTTATCCCAACAGAACATTCCTTTCTACTGTGATTGGTGGTTTCCATTGCTACCTTGAGAAAGTGCTGCTGGGTGAAAGTATAGCACTTACACAAGGCTGGCTAAAGTTTGCATAAAAAGAGCTAACCACAAGCTAATGATGATGCAACTTCCATTGTTAATTGTCATTCTATTCCTATAAACTCATAGTTCTTCTGTGTAATTTACAAATTGCTTTCTTTCCCTGAGGTTGGTACTGATTCTGTGTCAGCTTGCCCAGTAACAATTTCTTGGGTTCTGTACTTCCTTGAATCCTTTACATATGGAAATAACTATGCAGCAAACATTTCCTGATTAAGAAGACATGGCTCTTATGTAGATACTAGAAAACTGTCCTCTTCTCTTGAAGAGAGATTAGAAAACTGATCATCTGTAACTCAGAGATGATGTTCAGGAAACATACTCCCAACTTTACAGTTTTCAGGAGCTTTAAAGCTAGACTTTATCAATATCTTTCAGGATTCTTTGCCATTTTGCTACTTTATTAATGCTGCATTTAATGACATGAGTTTCCTTAATTCACACTTTTAATTATTTTCAGTTTATATATAATTTTCAGTGTTGTCTTTGATAATAAATTTCAAACTACAGGATTCAGCTCCATGAAATACAAATGCATAATCATTGGATTTTTTATCTATTGGATGGATTAAATGTAGAATTTCATGACTATTGAATTTTAGAAGAGAAATAAGAAATATATGCTTAGNGATAATGGAACATGGTATTTAATTTAAAATATTTATGAACTTGTACTATTCAATAAGCATAAATATTTATAGGTTGATATCTCAAATGGAATATGTGAATAAAATCAAATAAAATCATGACTAAAGGGAATTCATTTTCTAAAGTGTGCATAACAAAGGGTCTTTTGTCAGAACATTAAAAATCATCAGTTCAGTTCAGTCGCTCAGTCGTGTCTAACTCTTTGTGACCTCAAATAGTGTAACTCAAAAAAGTCCAACTATTGAATATTCAAAATCAAAACATGGGCCTATATTTTTATTGACTTGAAAGCTCTTATCAGCATGTTTTCATTATTATGGGGGAAATCTTTCTTATTAAGTGGATCACATTACTACATGTTATTGAAAAATCAAACAGGAAAAAACCCTTGTGATATTATTAATATTTATCAGGTTAAGATAGTAAATATTTGCTCCTGATATTCTGATTGCTAGATTTCCTTTGACTACGAGCAACACATTATGCTTATTAGTGCGTGTGTTTGTATGTATGTGTGCATGTGTGTTCAGTCATATCCGACTCTTTGTGACCCCATGGACTGTAGCTAGCCAGGCTCCTCTGCCCATGGGATAGCTCAAGTGAGAATACTGTAGAGGGTTGCCAATTTCTCCTCCAAGGATATTCCTGATCCAGGGATTGAACCTCTGTTTCCTGAATCTCCTGAATCAGTTCAATTCAGTTCAGTTGCTAAGTTATGTGACTCTTTGCAACCCCATGGACTGCAGCACTCCAGGCTTCCATGTTCATCACCAAACCCTGGAGTTTGCTCAAGCTCATGTCAATCAAGTCGGTGATGACATCCAACCATCTTATCCTCTGTCATCCCCTTTTCCTCCTGCCTTCTATCTTTCCCAGCATCAGGTTTTTCCCATGAAGCAGTTCTTCACATTAGGTGGCCAAAGTATTGGAGTTTCAGCTTCAGCATCAGTTCTTCCAATGAATATTCAGGACTGATTTCCTTTTTTAAAAATTTTTTAATATAAATTTATTTATTTTAATTGGAGGTTAATTACTTTACAATATCGTATTGGTTTTTGCCATACATCAACATGAATCCACCACAGGTATAGACGTTTTCCCTATCCTGAACCCCCCACCCTCCTCCCTCTCCATACTGTCCCTCTGGGTAGTCCTGTTGCACCACCCCCAAGCATCCAGTATCATGCATCAAACCTGGACTGGCGATTCGTTTCATGGAACCAGCCCCAAGGATCCAGTATCATGCATCGAACCCAGACTGATGATTCATTTCATATATGATATTATACATGTTTCAATGCCATTCTCCCAAATCATCCCACCCTTTCCCTCTCCCACAGACTCCAAAAGCCTGTTCTATACCTCTGTGTCTTTTCTGCTGTCTTGCATACAGGACTGATTTCCTTTATGATTGACTGGTTTTATCTCCAGCAATCTAAGTGACTCTCAAGAGTCTCCTCCAACACCCCGGTTCAAAAGCATCGATTCTTCAGTGCTCAGCTTTCTTTATACTCCAACTCTCACATCCATACATGACTACTAGAAAAAACATAGCCTTCACTAGGTGCACCTTTGCTGGCAAAGTAATGTCTGAGCTTTTTAATATGCTGACTGGGTTAGTCATAGCTTTTCTTTCAAGGAGCAAGTATCCTTTAATTTCATGGCTGCAATCACCATCTGCAGTGGTTATCAGTTCAGTTCAGTTCAGTCGCCCAGTTGTGTCTGACTCTTTGCGACCCCATTAACCCCAGCACGCCAGGCCTCCCTGTCAATCACCAACTCCTGGAGTTCACTCAGACTCATGCCCATTGAGTCGTTGATGCTATCCAGCCATCTCATCCTCTGTTGCTCCCTTCTCCTCCTGCCCCCAATCCCTCCCAGCATCAGGGTCTTTTCCAATGAGTCAACACTTCACATGAGGTGGCCAAAGTATTGGAGTTTCAGCCTTAGCATCAGTCTTTCCAGTGAACACCCAGGACTGATCTCCTTTAGATTGGACTGGTTGGAACTCCTTGCAGTCCAGGGGACTCTCAAGAGTCTTCTCCAACACCACAGTTCAAAAGTATCAATTCTTGGGTGCTAAGCTTTCTTTACAGTCCAATTCTCATATCCATAGATGACCACTGGAAAAACCATAGCCTTGACTAGACAGATCTTTGCTGGCAAAGTAATCTCTCTGCTTTTGAATATGCTATCTAGGTTGGTCATAACTTTCCTTCCAAAGAGGAAGCATCTTGTAATTTCATGGCTGCAATCACCATCTGCAGTGGTTTTGGAGCCCCCCAAAATAAAGTCTGACACTGTTTCCACTGTTTCCCCATCTATTTGCCATGAAGCGATGGGACCAGATGCCATGATCTTCATTTTCTGAATGTTGAGCTTTAAGCCAACTTTTTCACTCTCCACTTTCACTTTCATCAAGAGGCTTTTTAGTTCCTCTTCACTTTCTGCCATAAGGGTGGTGTCATTGCATATTTGAGGTTATTGATATTTCTCCCATCAATCTTGATTCCAGCTTGTGCTTTTCCACCACACCGGTTCTCATGATGTACTCTGCATAGAAGTTAAATAAGCAGGGTGACAAGATACAGCCTTGATGTACTCCTTTTCCTATTTGAAACCAGTCTGTTGTTCCATGTCCAGTTCTAACTGTTGCTTCCTGACCTGCATACAGATTTCTCAAGAGGCAGGTTAGATGGTCTGGTATTCCCATCTCTTTTGGAATTTTCCACAGTTTACTGTGATCAACAGAGTCAAAGGCTTTGCCATAGTCAATAAAGCAGAAATAGATGTTTTTCTGGAACTCTTGCTTTTTCCATGATCCAGCACATGTTGGTAATTTGATCTATGGTTCCTCTGCCTTTTCTAAAACCAGCTTGAACATCTGGAAGTTCAAGGTTCACATATTGCTGAAACCTGGCTTGGAGAATTTTGAGCATTACTTTACTAGTGTGTGAGATGCGTGCAATTGTGCAGTAGTTTGAGCATTCTTTGGTATTGCCTTTCTTTGGGATTAGAA
>SJYQ01010642.1:458457-484939 GCA_006410935.1 Redunca redunca
GATCAAACAAGGCATGCATATTAGTTTATTATTTAAATACAATTGATTTCTTACAATGTTAATAGTTATAAAATGGAAAAAAACTAATAAATTAACTATAAGATAGAAGGTACTTAAAATATAATGTAAAGAAGTAAATCCACAGTTTATCTGTTCTCATTTCCATTGTTTTTTCCATAAGATAAACACATATTATATCTAGATATCAATTATTCTGTGTGTGTGGAGAAGGGTTGAAGTATAAGTGGGGTATGCAGTTAAGTATTATAGGTAAAGAAAACCAAAACTTATCTTTCCTAAACTTAATAGTTGGAATCACTATTTTCTTACACTTATTGTCCCAAGATTCCTTCTTCCATGACCCAAATTTGACCAAAGAGAAAAATATTATTAAAATGGGCCAAAGACCTAAATAGACATTTCTCCAAAGAAGACATACAGATGGCTAACAAACACATGAAAAGATGCTCATCATCACTCATTATTAGAGAAATGCAAATCAAAACCACAATGAGGTACCACTTCACACCAGTCAGAATGGCTGTGATCCAAAAGTCTGAAAGCAATAAATGCTGGAGAGGGTGTGGAGAAAAGGGAACCCTTTTACATTGATGGTGGGAATGCAAACTAGTACAGCCACTATGGAGAACAGTGTGGAGATTCCTTAAAACATTGCAAATAGAACTGCCTTATGACCCAGCAATACCACTGCTGGGCATTCACACCGAGGAAACCAGAATAGAAAGAGTCACATGTACCCCAATGTTCATTGCAGCACTGTTTATAATAGCCAGAACATGGAAACAACCTAGATGTCCAACAGCAGATGAATGGATAAGAAAGCAGTGGTACATATACACAATGGAGTATTACTCAGCCATTAAAAAGAATACATTTGAATCAGTTCTAAGGAGATGGATGGAACTGGAGCCAATTATACAGAGTGAAGTAAGCCAGAAAGAAAAACACCAATATAGTATTCTAACGCATATATATGGAATTTAGAAAGATGGTGATGATGACCCTGTATGCGAGACAACAGAAGAGACTCAGATCTGTAGAGTGAAATTTTGGACTCTGGGGGAGAGGGAGAGGGTGGGATGAGATGGGAGAATGGCATTGAAACATGTATACTATCATGTAAGAAACGAATCACCAGTCTATGTCCGATGCAGGATGCAGGATGCTTGGGGCTGGTGCATGGGGAGGACCCAGAGAGATGTTATGGGGTGGGAGGTGGGAGGGGATTCATGTTTGGGAACACAGGTACACTCGTGGTGAATTCATGTCAATGTTTGGCGAAAGCAATACAGTATTATAAAGTAAACTAAAGTTAAAATAAAAATTAAAAAAAAAAAAAGATGGGGGCTGTCCCAAAAACCTTGCAGGGAAAAAAAAAAAAAGAGTATTAGCCTTGTAGTGGTTCAGGTCTACATTATACTGGACCTAAAGTAGCTTAAGATGACCCCTGTACTCTCAGTTATGTCACTTTCATTTCACATCAGCTTGAACCCCTCCACATTCAGGGGCTACTCCTTCAAACCATATCCCAACACTTCAGGAAAGTAAGCACTTCCTGAACTTCACACTATGCAACAAAGGTAGTGAAATTCAAACAAGTTCACATTTCTTTCCTCTTTTATACTGTTGATTTCCATTCTCATATTCCCACAAACCGTCTATTGTATACAGAGTAAATGCTCAAAAATATCATTATTATTATATATGTACAACATATCCCTAAAATCTACTTAATTTACCTAACTTGATAACAGATGTTCAGAAAACCCAAAGTGGAATTTGGTATAACAAACATAGCAACATTTGCAATACTCATTTTGATACTATACATTGGACTTGATGAGTTGAGGCTGCATAAACCAGCCTAGAAATCTTTTTGCCTATTTTTTCTTTTTTTTTTTCCTTCTCTACCCTGATTTTATTGCTGACTTTCACCCATGTTTTAAACATAAGCAAATTCAAGATATGAAGCTTATCCGAGAAGACACACTTAATTAGAGAATGCATGTATAAATACAGTGAGAAATAAGATTGGATGGAATAGAGGTAGAATGTTAAATATAATTTTAAATAACCAAAAATATAGTCTATGTGTTGAAAATTTACAAATATTTTAGCTTCTTGAATGAAAGAGCAATACTGATTTTAAAAAAGTAAACAGATATTTTGTGATTAGCAGGACAGCACAAAGAGGAAGTGGCTGAAGACAAGAAAATCAATTAAAGAATTATTAAAAACAGGTATCAAGAAATCAACTTTTAGTAGAACTATTCCACTTGATCTAGGCAAGAAAATATAAAACCAAAATATAAATAGTAGCTACTAACCTGATAAAGGACATAATTACGCTAAATAGAATCAGCGACTACTGAGCCATTTCTCTTGGGAGAAATTCAAGGTTAATTTTCTGCAAGGTACCGGTCACAACATTTTTGTTAGCCAGTCAGTAAAGAATCTTGTTTATGTGTGTTTCTGTTAAAAGAGATCTTATTTAATACAGATCTTGCTAAAAGAGATCTTGTTTAAAAGAGATCTTGTTTAACTGTATAGAGAACTATACAGTTCTTATAAATCATTAATTGGCTGTCATTTCTTTATAACAATAATTCAGTAGCCTTTTCTCTTAATATTTTCTTAACCCTGAGCAGCATAACCTAAACTTTATCTGGCTTTTAGCCTGATAACAATGCTGTCCACTAAGCTTTTTAAATTGCTTATCACCACATACATCCACAAAATTTTAACTTCTATCTTTTTCATAGCTTCATCATGCATTGTAAGTGAGACTTTAGCACTTCATTGAGGAGCCTTTTGCACAGATCTGCAAATTTCTTTTTATCCCCTGGATGGATAGTGTTATTGATTCATTAGCAATGAAGTCACACCTGAGAGCATTATAACTAATGACTGAAAAAGCTTATCTAAAATGTACATTTTCTCTATGAACCACATCAGAGCCTTTTTGCGCTTAGGAACAGTAGAGAGTACTTCACACTAGAGTTCCAGGGTATAACAACAAAATCACTAGTGAAAAGCACAAAAATGGAATAAATATAGCATTAAATAGGACATGAGAAGGACACATTTTACAACGGGAGAGTTGAAACAGAAGAGAGGGTCATCTTGTAGAGAACTAGAACTTCGAGTGACTCAAACTTTTTGCTGCTCTGCGCATGTCCTCAAGTGACTATAATAAGCTCTCCAAATATTAATTTTCGGGTTAGAAATACATTCTAGATAGCAAATTCATGAACATGGAATTGACAATGAAGATTGCTTGTGTGTGGTCAGTCACTCAGTTGAGTCCAGCTGTTTGCAACCGCATGGACTGTAGCCCTACCAGTCTCTGTCTGTGGAATTTTCCAGGCAAGAATACTGGAGTCGGTTGCCATTTCCTCCTCCACGGGATCTTCCCCACCCAGAGATTTAACCCATGTCTCCTGTGTCTCCTGCATTGGCAGGCAGATTCTTAGCACTGCACCACCTGGGAAGCACTTATAATGAAGATTCACTATATGTGTATATATATAAAACTGGCTTGTGAAAGATAAGTAAGCAATATTCTTATACCACAAGAACACCTGTTTAGGATTTAAGCTTTTGCATATTTTTAAGGAGAAATGTTCATTATCATCATCAAGACATTAAGAGTACTGTCTTGAGGTGTTTACTTTCTTGAATTTTAGTCATTCTTAATGATTTTGATATATGAATGTCAATAGGATAAATTTCATCTTTACAGACCTAATTTGTTGCAGATTATTTGGCAAACTATTTCATTCCAGTGATGTAAATGTACATATAAAGAGTGTTTTTACTGTAATTTTCCAGTAATTAGGCTTTGAGACATTTATGTATTGCATTTCACAAATAAATGGCTCCATTTTTGTGTGTCTGGTCATCTTGTTATTTATCTACTGTTTGGATGAGTGCTATTTTAATAACTAGCAAGTTACTTATTGATGCGATTATATAAAACTGATGGATTGAATTGGTATTTCAAGATATAAAATTAAATGCATGGTCAATTGTATATTCTTTAAACTGAATAATGTTGTAGGCAACCTACTTATTGCATTTTTCTTCTAATTTATGATAGCCTTCTATCAAATGAGAGAAAAGAGGCGTAGAACACGTGCACTGTCTATAGCTGATGAGACCACTACTATATTCCTGAAGTAAGGCTAGCCAATAGAAATATGATTTCCTTAAGTTTTAAACTAACCAGTATCTCTAAGGTAATACTGATTTGTCTTTATTGAGTGCTGGCATGGCTATATGTGGATTTCCCTGGTGGCTCAGTGGTAAAGCATATGCTACAATGCAGGAGATAAAGGAGATACGGGTTCAATCTCTGGGACAGGAAGATCCCCTAGAGAAGGGCATGGCAACCCATTCCAGTATTCTTGTCAGGAGAATCCCATTGCAGAGAAGCCTGGCAGGCTACAATCCAGAGGGTCACAAAGAGTTGGACACAACTGAAGTGACTTAGTGTGCACGCATGGTTATAGTGGTCAAGATAGGTGAAAACTCAGACAAAGTCATGCTATAGTGAAAGAGAAACAGAAAAAGTATATAAAGAAGAAAATGTAATGAAGAATGAGGAAAGTTGAGAGTAGCTGCATCTTATTATTGAGCATATACTTACGTGGTAATTAGTGTGGACTATGTGCTATTCTAAATACTTAATACTCACAATGACCATATGTAGTGGTGCTGTGTTAAGGACATTATACAGATAAGGAATGGAGAAGGAAATGGCAACCTACCCCAGTATTCTTGCCTGGAGAATCCCATGGACAGAGGAGACTGAAGGGCTACAGTCCATGGGGTCACAAGAGTCAGACATGACTTAGCAACTAAACCACCACCACCACCGTAGATAAGGAAACAGAGCACTAAAGATTAGGTAACGTGCTGACATCATAGGCTTAATAAGTGGTAGTATCAGAGTTCAAGTCCAAGGCAATCTGCAGGCAGAATCCATGTCATTTTATACTATATTAGGCTACTAGCTATTAGCTCTGTATGTTCTATTTTTTGGTCCATTATTCTTCTATGCACTTTTGACCAAGAGCCTTCCAAACTCCAGAAAATATCTATTCAGTTCCTAAAGGATTTCCTTAAAAAAAAAAAATCTTTATTTACTTAAAGTACTCCCTCTCTACACCATGGGGAAAAGGAGGAAAGAGCAAAGCACACTGACCAGATTTTACAAGGTCTGAACATATAATACCATTTGATTGTGTTAGTGACTCCTCACTATAGAAACTCCTGGAAAATAATCAGAATGATTCATTAAAATTATGTAATTTGTGCTGATTGTTATATTTCATTGCTGTTTCCTAAGTAAAGTTAACTCACTGAAAAAAATCTATGTGTGACTAACTTGACTATACCCTAAACATAATATAATTTCTTTCTCAATCTTGAAATCATGGACATAGTTTTTATACTGTAGCTTCAAAGAAAATGAATTGTGGAATACATTTTAGGACAAGGTAGAAAACAGTGTTCTTGCCTGGAGAATCCCAGGGATGGAGGAGCCTGGTGGGCTGCCATCTATGGGGTCGCACAGAGTCGGACACGACTGAAGCGACTTAGCAGCAGCAGCAGCAGCAGCAAACAGTATACTTCCACAAAGTATTAACTGGAAGTTTACATGATTTTCTTCTAGAAATTATTTCAAGAGCTTTCTGTATTTCTCTTAATTATATTTGCATTATGAAAATAGTGAATATGTAGAAAAATAAATGTTTGCAATATAATACACTTAGGGAATCTCTACACTGTTTAATAAAGAGTGTGAAAGCCAATATTAAAGTTTATTATTTCTAAAGGTGGAATTCAGTTCAGTTCAGTTCAGTTGCTCAGTCGTGTCTGACTCTTTGTGACCCCATGGACTCCTGCATGCCAGGCTCCCCTGTCCATCACCAACTCCTGGAGCTTAGTCAAACTCATGTCCATCATGTTGGTGGTGCCATCCAACCATCTCATTCTCTATCGTCCCTTTCTCCTCCTACCTTCAATCTTTCCCAGGATCAGGGTCTTTTCCAATGAGTCAGTCCTTCACATCAGATGGCCGAAGTATTGGAGTTTCAGTTCTAGCATCAGTCTTTCCAATGAATATTCAGGACTGACTTCCGTTAGGATGGACAGGTTGGATCTGCTTGCAGTCCAAGGGACTCTCAAGAGTCTTCAACACCACAGTTCAAAAGAATCAGTTCCTCAGCACTCAGTTTTCTTTATAGTCCAACTCTCACAGCCATACAAGGCTACTGGAAAAACCATAGATTTGACTAGATGGACCTTTGTGGTCTAAAGGTGGGAATCAAAAACAAATTCCAATAATTTTAAACCTTCTAATTTTTCCCTCCTGATAAAGAGCTTAAATAGAAAATGTATTCTCTAATACATAAGACATTCAATGAATTTTTGCATCAATGAAAGATATGTAGTTCTTCTTGATTCTGCAGTCTGGTCAGATCAATAGAACTTGGCATATGTGCAGATCATTAAACCTCAAAAGCTACTTTTATATAAACAGTCAATGGACACAGAACCTAAAGTCTCTTAACAACTGAAATCAGTTCTGAATACAAACTTAGAATTCAACTCTGTCACTGACATTTATAACTTAAATTCTTTGTCCAAACATGCAGGAATAAATAGCAATCAGTTCCTTTTCTTTCCCTATCTCTTTAAACTCTATCTTCAAATATAAATTTACTCTTGGTGATTCTTCAAAATCAGCTGCAAAACTAACTTAAGGTGGATCTTCAGTTCAGTTCTGTTGCTCAGTTGTGTCCGATTCTCTGTGACCCCATGAATTGCAGCATGCCAGGCCTCCCTGTCCATCACCAACTCCTGGAGTTCACCCAGACTCACGTCCATCGAGTCAGTGATGCCATCCAGCCATCTCATCCTCTGTTGATCCCTTCTCCTCCTGCCCCCAAGCCCTCCCAGCATCAGAGTCTTTTCCAATGAGTCAACTCTTCCAATGAGGTGGCCAAAGTACTGGAGCTTCAGCTTTAGCATCATTCCTTCCAAAGAAATCCCAGGGTTGATCTCCTTCAGAATGGACTGGTTGGATCTCCTTGCAGTCCAAGGGACTCTCAGGAGTCTTCTCCAACACCACAGTTCAAACGCATCAATTCTTCGGTGCTCAGCCTTCTTCACAGTCCAACTCTCACATCCATACATGACCACAGGAAAAACCATAGCCTTGACTAGATGGACCTTAGTCGGCAAAGTAATGTCTCTGCTTTCGAATATGCTATCTAGGTTGGTCATAACTTTTCTTCCAAGGAGTAAGCGTCTTTTAATTTCATGGCTGCAATCACCATCTGCAGTGATTTTGGAGCCCCCCAAAGTAAAGTCTGACACTGTTTCCACTGTTTCCCCGTCTATTTCCCAAGAAGTGATCTGGTAAACTTGTGACCTCATTTTTCCTCTTTTCATTCTTTTGCCTCCTAACTACTGAAATTTCAAAATAATCCCATGAAATTTATGTACCCAAATTTTAACTTGGTCATTTCACTCAAATATCATGTGTTTAGCTTCACTTGTTTTCTATCCTTCAACTGCTGCATCTCTTGGCCTGCAGAATGTCTCTTCAGGGGAATGTCTCTGTGACACATTCTCTCACCCCCCTGACCATCTCAGTCCATTGTAAATTGTTGCCAGTCGCACAACTGAAGGAAGTGATGCCTTCAGGTAGACAAAATCTCATCTGGTGTATCTTAGGTAAGAAATGAATTGAAGAAAATGAGGAAAATTATTTTCTTCTGAATATAGCTTATATCATTTTTATAAGGACTCATGAGAATCTATTGTATGATTTAATTGATATTTTTTTAAAAATTGGAACAATCGAAAGCTCTTAAATAACATTTTATTTTTTTTTCTATTTAATTTGTAATTTCCTTGTGTGAGAACTACTTCTCCCTGAATATGTGTTCTATTTATTCTCACTGATGAATCATTCCTTTTCAGAGTGATTTGCCTAATTTGAAAGTTATTATTTCCCTTTATATCAGCTCATATGGCTGTTGGATTTCAGGTATGGATTTTGGCATATGGGCCCTCTCTCTTGTAAGTTTAAATTTGCTCCATATTAGAGTCAACATGGGAGTTTTTTTTTTTTTTTTAAATCCCAATTTCTAGGCTCTACCCCATACCAATTAAATCAGAATCTCCATGGCTTGGATGGAGAGTTGAAGGGGTATAGGAACAGGTTTTTGTATTTCAATAAAATAATTAAAATCTCAAGCTATTTATCTTGATCAAGCAGAAAGTTCACACACACACACACACACACACACACATATATGCTTAAAGTCAGATGGAAGACAATTAAAAGATAGACTTGTATAGTGAAATGTATGAGTATAGTGAAATAGTTTCCAAGATAGTCAAAATTTCCTGAGCTTAGTGGAAATACAGTTTTACTCTTATTCTCTTGAAGTTTTTCTAATGAATAAATTTCATTCATTTTTATCACTGCCAAATGTTCTAGTTGAATAAGATATTTTCAACTGTCTCCTAATCCTGGTTATTATCTACTAATCTCTACCTAAATTAGAAATCTGAACCAATTCACTAGCCTTTAGATATTTTATTCTAACTCAATTACTGGCTTGTCTCATATTACACTGAAAGTAAGCTCCTATAATTCATTAACTAATATACTTGAGAAACGCTGCATTTTAAAATCTTCTCCTGGAGATTCACTTTTACACAGTAGCATGTGAAGGAGTTTGATGAGTGATTCTTTTCATTTTCTTAAATTGTAAAAATCATAAATTTATACATTGATGCATTTTTATATATGCATATCCTCATGTAACCAATTCTGACCTGGGATACAGAGAAATTTCCTGAACTCTAGAAAGCTCCTTCGTCCTCCTGTCAGTTAGTATTATTGTTCCCATCTTCAGTATAATTTTACCCACCATTCTGATTTTTATCATCTTAGATTAGTTTTGCTCAATTTTAATTCCATAAAATGTAACCACACTGCTTTGCTTCCTTTATGTCTGACTCTTCATTAATATAATGTACAGGAGATTCATTCATAATATAGCAATGAATTTTTCACTTGAGGCCTATGGTAGGTTTTTGGGTTTGTTCAAATTATGGCTATTATATAAAACTTGTCTATGAATATTGTTTCTATTTGGCTGGACATATGCACTAGTGTCACATAAGTATATACCCAAGAGTATTATTGTTGCATCACAGGCTAAAGATATGCTTACATTTGGTAAGTTTTGCATTGGATCTATAGATTAACCTGGAAAGAATAAAAATCTTACCAATATTGAGATTTCCTATGCATATATATGGTGCATCACATTATTTGTGCTCATGTGAGCTCAGTCATATCCTACTCTCTTTGACTCTATGTGCTATACCCCAGCAGGCTCCTCTGTCCATGGGATTTTTCCAGGCAAGAATGCTGGTGTGGGTTGCCATTTCCTCCTCCAGGGGTCTTTACAACCCAGGAGTCGAATCCCCATCTCTTACATGTCCTGCATTGGCAGGCAGATTCTTTACCACTGAGGCACCTGTGAAGTCTGGGATCACTCTATTTAGGTCTTTCTTTCCTTAAGTAAAGTCTATAGACTTAAATCCAAGTCTAGACTTCCAGACTTTAACTGGAAGTCTATAACTTCCAGTTCCTACAGATCTTTTGTTAAATTTATTGAAAGTATTTGGTATTTTTGATGCTATGGAGCGCAACATTGTTTAACAATTTGGTTTCAATTGTTCTTTCTAATATATATAAATATACCTGTATTTTTATACTGACTTTGTATTTTGATTCTTTGTTATATGCACTTATAAGGACAAGTATCAGAACAAAACATGACTAANCAGAATAAAACATGACTAATGTAGCAAACTAGAGAACAAGCTCAGAAGTCTGACAGAAATATGTCAGATTTTAAAGACCTTAAATATATTATGGAAAAGGTAATATCTAAAGAAGGGAAATAGGCCTAATCTATGCTAGATATACATTTTAGAATGTCTTCCAGAAGAGACAGAGAACTAAACAGAGGCTGCAATGAAAGAAAATATATGAAAACATTTCTAGGCAAAACTCAAATATTCTTAAAGACTATAAATGGGCTCAGGAATGACAAAAAACAATACATTTTAAAGTAATTGTACTGTTATTTTGTAATTGAAACAGTTTAAATTATCTAAATCTTTAATAGAGTTAAAATCACTGCAGATGGTGACTGCAGCCATGAAATTAAAAGACGCTTACTCCTTGGAAGGAAAGTTATGACCAACCTAGATAGCATATTCAAAAGCAGAGACATTACTTTGCCGACTAAGGTCCGTCTAGTCAAGGCTATGGCTTTTTCTGTGGTCATGCATGGATGTGAGAGTTGGACTGTAAAGAAGGCTGAGCGCCGAAGAATTGATGCTTTTGAACTGTGGTGTTGGAGAAGACTCTTGAGAGTCCCTTGGACTGCAAGGAGATCCAACCAGTCCATTCTGAAGGAGATCAACCCTGGGATTTCTTTGGAAGGAATGATGCTAAAGCTGAAACTCCAGTACTTTGGCCACCTCATGCGAAGAGTTGACTCATTGGAAAAGACTGATGCTGGGAGGGATTGGGGGAAGGAGGAGAAGGGGACAACAGAGGATGAGATGGCTGGATGGCATCATGGACTCGATGGACGTGAGTCTGAGTGAACTCCGGGAGTTGGTGATGGACAGGGAGGCCTGGCGTGCTGCGATTCATGGGGTCCCAGAGAGTCGGACACGACTGAGCGACTGAACTGACTGACTGACTGACTATAATTAAATTTGCTTCACATTTTATATTAAACACAGACACCAAAAGTAAATGGATAAACATTTTCAAATCTCTAAGGAAAAAAAACCTGAATCATAGGCTTCTATGATAATTAAAATTATACTTTTGGTATTATTAAAATATTATTTTAAAACTGCGACACAGAGAAATGCATCAGATAGTAAGAGTGGAATTTCCTCTCTCTAAACAATTATATAAGTGGATTTTGAGTAGAGGGAATAGGAGGTCAAGGATGACCAAAACTATAGAGAAAGGAATTCTCAATGGCCAATATTCTGTCCACTGAAATTGGATAACCAGTGAACAGGAGATTTTGCACATAGAAATACTTATTTCTGGTCAATAAATTCTCAGGGAAAACTCATTGCTATTATTTTTTTTTAAACATCAAATATCCACCTTCCAGCCACATGGAGGGATATGTAGGAAATGACAACCCACTCCAGTATTCTTGTCTGGGAAAATCCCATAGACAGAGGAGACTGGCAGGCTATAGTCCATGGGGTGACAAAGAGTTGCACATGACTGAGCGACCAAAACAACAGTGGCAATCCTCGTGAAGCTTGCGGCATGTTAGAGTCCATGTCTAGTAAGGTCTATAACACAACCATGATAGGTCTTCTGAATCAGTAGTTAAGGGCTTAACCCAGTTTAAGATTTATCAGGATTGACTTTCCTTGGATGAACTGGTCAGGATAATCACCACATCACTTCCTTTCCTGGAGACTCTTTGTAGAGTGGCTGAATGCCATGCTCTGGAGACTCTCCTCTGGACCTTCTAGTAGGGAAGCACGGTGAAAGAGGCAATTTCATACTTGTTCTTAGGAATAATATGATTGGGAAAAAATTCTCTATAAGTGCCTTGTATTCCTGCACTTCTTGGGAAGAGTCATTGGCAGTCTTTGTTCTGGGGTATACTTCAAAGGAAGTTTGTAGAATGGTCTTGAAAGATAAAGATAATGTTCTCTGTGTCAGAGGACAGGTTTGTTTCCTGATCAGAGTAATAAAGGTACTTTCTCCCTCCTGGGTAAAGTTTGGACTGAGTCTTTTTTAAGGGCATCAAATAGGTTGCAAACTATAATATCATCTTTTCCACTCTAAAGCAGCAGGTGAGTTACTTAAATATCATCACACTGCAAATTAAATAGCAAAACCCACAGACTTTATGAAAATATAGTGATATAGCCAATGCTCAAAATTGTGATCAGTGTCACATTAACAACAACAAAATAGCCACATAATTAAAATAATGGCACAGCTTTAGGCCTGTTACATGATTCATAAATAAGCATTACAAATCAGCATGGCACTTTATCTTAATCACCAGTCCAAGTTTGATGCATGAAACAGGACACTCAAAGCTGGTACACTGGAACAACCCTGAGGGATGGGATGGGGAAGGAGGTGGGAGGGGGCTTCAAGATGGGGGGGACACATGTACACCCATGGCTGATTCATGTCAATGTATGGTAAGAAACACTAAATATTGTAAAGTAATTAGCCTCCAATTAAAAAATAATTAATTTTAAAAAAAGAACTTGACATTTGCTTGTGCATGTATGTACAACACCTTCTCCTACTATGTGTGAGAGGAAGAGAATAAAAGATGGATAGAAAATGAGTGAATGCAAAGAGAGAAAGAGAAAGAAAGTAAAAAGAACAGAGAACACAGTGGAGTGAAATATATGAGGCAGAGAGGAAAGGGGAACATTAAACAGAGAGGAGTGTGCTTAGCCAGGTTGGCTGCCAGAAGGGTTGAAACTTATGAGCTGTTGTAAATGGATGTAAGGTTTGTTCTCTGAAATCAGACCAGAAGTTGGAATACCAGATTGGGATTAGTGAAATTCCTCCTTGCTCCATGTGTTTCTGTGTGCAGTTTTAATTTTTTTGGATATTTTTGGATGGCTCCATTCAGTTGAATGTAGTTTTCTGTATTCAACTCTAGTCTCTCACAGATGAAACCACACATAAGCGGGCAGAATTTCTATCATGCTAAAACTGTTTCCTGATATCTCAATTGTTTGGAAAAACATTGGTTTTCAAGACAATTGTTATAGAAAAACGGATTGGACTCATCAAAAAAAAAAAGAGAGCTTAAAGTTCTCATCACAAGAAAAAAATACACAACTTTATATGGGGATAGATGGTAACTAGACTTATTGTAGGAATTATTTTGAACTGTATACAAACACAGAATCATTATGTTGTATTCTGGACACCAATATAACAGGTCAGTTTTTCCTCAGTTTAAAAAAAGAAAAGGATGGGTAAATAAATGTTGATATATCTGTACAAAATCACCACCATTGCTGGATAGATGGGTATTCTGAATGACTACTAACTCTAGGAGCCATCTCTTAATGGGTTAAAGCCACAAAGGCCTCAATTACTAAAACCAAGAGCACATTCCAAAATAATATTGTTCACAGGGATAGGAATGAAGAAGTTAGCCACACTTTAATTATTAGACAACACTCATTTCAAGCTTTTATATTCAGCTATCATGATGAAAAATAAAGGATGTTAAGATGAATAAGTTGCACCATTTTGTTGAAAATTATATGCAAAATAAGTATTTCTCTAAAGTCATGTTTTCTTTGTTTAGATCATGCATTTTTCCCTTCAACATATATTTCATTAATCTAAAATAGTTATATAATGATTAGCATGCTCAAGAAATGTTCCAATTTCTGCTGCTCCAACTTTTCAAAATATAAAATGAAATAAATCTCTGAGGCCACATGTGTTTCAGATACAAAATAAAAGATAACATTGCTCATACCTTTAAATTGTTAATTTAAGGATCTTAATTTGCCAGTTGAAAGTCATCTAACATTTACAGAAGAAAAGAAAATGAATCCGATGGAGTGGTCATAATAATTTTAAATATAACTACCATCAACACCAGTTGTAACCCAAGGAATCAAGAGTCAACATCTCATTTCAACCAACGGGTAACAGCCCTTCTCTTTTATCATGGTGCTCAGTTGTCCTCAAATAGTCCGTGAAGTTAACTACTGCTGCAGTCTGCTGAGATTATGAAAGTGTGAAGCCTGCTGATTCAGTTACCAATCGCTTTTGAGGGGTGAAAAAATATTGGCACTGGTTCCTGTGGCTGACATCTTGTACATTTCACTTCAGTTTCAGTTTTTATTTGGATTTGCATGAGTTTCAAACCAGGTGAAAAATCATTTCATTATGGCCCAGCAGGAACACAAAATAATTTCACTGAAGCCCAGCTGGTTTGAAGAATGCAAGGACAGAAAATCAGGTAGGTTTTACATGTTGGCAGCTTTGGAAATTGAAGCTTTACACATCCCTGATTACATTAAAATTAGGCTTTACAGTAAAGACACAGGTTGTACCCAATTCTAATGATCATACTGTAATTCTGGAACCAGTTCAAACTTAGAGCTAGTAGGACTGGTTTGCAATGTTTCTTTGCATTAGATGCTTCCCAGGTGGCGCTAGTGGTAAAGAACCCTCATGTCAATGCAGGAGGCATAAGAGACCTAGGTGTGGTCCCTGCGTCCAGAAGATTCCTTGGAGGAGGGCATGGCAACACACTTCAGTATTCTTGCCTGGAGAATCCCATGGGCAGGGGAACCTGGTGGGCTATGATCCATAGTATCACAAAGAGTCAGAAGCGATTGAGAGACTGAGCAAGCAGGCATGCATGCACTTCCCATTAGCCTCACCTGAGGGCTGTTTAGGAACAAGGGTAGAGCTCCGCAGTCATTTCTAAGTCTTGATCACAAAAGTGAGAGTATAATCTGTTATTCACACATCTCTTAGTTATCCTTCAGTATATGTCAGAAGGTTTGATGTCTGCATCCTAAACTTATGAAATATTAATAAACATAAAGTATTGATTATGTTACTTTTACAAGTTTGTGATTAGTGGTCTTGAAACAGTTGTCATTTTCTCTATATCTCCTTTACTCTAAGACTTTTCAAATCATATAAAAATTAGGGTGATGAGATTACATTTTCAAGATAAATACACAATTAGTGCACACTTCTATATACCATTAAATTCTCATTATATTTAAAGGACCAAATAAACTAAAGTTGATTTAATTTGAACTACCTCTCCTTTATTTTGGGAGTTAGCTGTAAACAGATATTAATTTCATGACTGTTCTAATAGGCATCATTGCTAGTTAGGTTTAGATTTCCCCAAAGCACTGCAAATTAAGATGAGGTGACAGAAACTAGAGCTATCACTTCTAATTCCCTATTTATTCATATAAGTTCATTAGGAAAACTAAACCAAGAATTTTAAATTCATTTCATAATACATTCTACCACATAAATCATATAAAACAATTAAGAAAACGGCCTTCAATATTTAAAAAGAAGCCAAATGTGTAGCCTGTTATCTAACTACAATGAAGATCAGTCAATCAATTTGCTTTTATCCCACTTATATTCATACCTTCCTTGTGGTGTTCTTTAGTCTTTGTCTATCTGTCTCACACTTTCATAATCTACAGATTCTTGAATTTTAACTGTTGTATAGATTCTTCATCACAATTACTTACAGCAATATATTTTAAACTGGTCTCAGTTATGTCAAACTCAAGTCAACTTTTCTTGAGTAAATATTCTCTGTAAGATTCTCAACTGCTTTCTCATTTTTACTCTGAATCAAAATCTCTTGTATTGATAGTTTTGTCACTTCCTCCTTCAACATTAATTTAAGATATATGTACTGAGGGCCTACTGCGTGTCATGCATAGTTTTAAGCAATGTTCAAACAGATGAATATGACAAATTCCTGTTCTCAAGAACTTTACAGATGAATATAAAGAAGTTGTCTGATTACTAATGTAGAATAGGATCGTAGTAGAAAATACGGCCAGTTCTCTAGCGTGTGAGAGAACAGTGTGAAATTAGACTTCTTATGGGAGGTCATCTTGGCACTGAGCTGAAAAAGACTCAGCCATCTTCAGGGACAACTTTCTTATCAGCAAAAACGAACTGGAACTGCCTTTTACACTGGAATCTCTGAGTGGCCAGCACCTTCCTAATTAACTCATTCAGGTCCTTGCTCTTTCCAAGAAAATGTCAGCACTTTAAAATTTGACATTTTAAAGGAACCAGAGCATTTTTACATCAAATCAAATATATGTTAATTAAAATTAGCCCGTGAAATGTCACAAAGACAAGTGTGGCAAAAGAATCTATTTTTTCTCTCCCACAGTTGCAGCAAATTGTTTAGTAAGGGAAAATAAACAAATAACGATGTGTAAGAGATCGCTAGCCTTTCATTTCCTTAAGAGAGGGTCAGAGCTGCCCAATGCTGCTGGGATTTTTAAATTTACTGATTCAGTATAATTTTTTTTTAAAAAAATTTCTGAATATAGTTTGCAATTACTTTTTTTTCTTTACTTTTGCCTAGCAGGAACATAGTACATACCAAAACAAAAACATGGGCAAACAAAAAACTTTTTTTAAAATTTAGCCTGAATCTTGAAAGAAAAGGATTGGAAGATCATAATGTTAAAACAATGAGGGAATTTATCCTTATCAGAAGCTCGTATATTTTTCTTATTTCACTTCAGGCATATGAAAATATTCTCAGAACCCAGCACCAGAACACAGATCAGTACTGAGGAATATTTGTCTAGAACATCAGTCAATCCCTAACATCTGCAGTAGATGGTGGAAATAGGAAGCTGAGGATTGTGGAAACTACTCTTCTATAGGGCTGTGGTGACTGCAGCATTGCTGTTCTGTGTAAGGAAGTTTCACTTTATGTTCTTTTTGCCAAAAACAACAACAAAAACTGGCACGTGTCTTCTGTTTCTACAAGGATTAAGTCACTAGCCACTGCAGCCACTGACCTTCAACACACCCTGAAAGGAGTTCAGGGTGAAGATCAGGAATGAGACATTCTGTGCCCTGGCAGAAGAAACTTTTAGACAGATACTTTCTGGAGAAGATTTTATGAGCCTGATTCTTGAATCACCTCATATCTAGAAAATCTGTAAAATCATTGACAGGGACATCGGTTCCTTGCAAGTAGTAGCAAGCTTCTGCCAAAATGTGTGCTTGACTGCACTATACCCCTCTCCACTAAAATAATATATAACACTGATCTCCTGACATATTTCTTTGATTCAGTTTCTCAGAGCTATTGGAAATGCTGCCTCCAAGGTTATAATCTTCATTTTTTCCCCAATAAAACTTAACTCATAGCACTCATGTTGTGAATTTTTTTCAGTCAATACTTTCATATACACCTGCCACTATAAGTTTGGAACAGTGGAGTTTTTTCAATTTATGTCATACTTCTTTGTATACAAGCAGTATTTTATAATATCTAGGCCATTAGCAGAGCAAATGTTAACCTGTCTAGCACGTATATTAGGGGCTTCCCAGGTGGTTCAGTGGCAAAGAATTCAACTGCCAAGCAGGAGACACAGGATCGATCCCTGGGTCAGGAAGATCTCCTGGAGAAGAAAATGGCAAACCACACCAATATTCTTTCCTGGGAAATCCCATAGACAGAGGAGCCTAGTAGACTACAGTCCACGGGGTCGCAAAGAGTAGGACATGACTGAATGACTTAACAACAGCAAACCATCAATAGGAGAATAAAGTATCTGATATTTACAGGCTATGATTACTATTTATATTTTATATTTTGAATTAACCTAATGTTTCCCATTTTTTTTTACTAACTTGCTTTCACTAATTCATACTTCAGAATATTTCAGCATGATTTTTGAAATTGCCTCAGTGTGCGATCAAGTTTCTTACTACTTCTTTGGGAAACTCCGTTGATAAGAAAAGAAACAACAACAACAACAACAACAAAAACCCAAAATGCTACTTCTCTTAATATAAAATTTGGTATGATAAATGATATAAATAAGCAAAAAGAAGTTAACATCAGTTATAACACTTAATTTATAGTAAGCACAATTGGGACCACATGGAAAAGATACAGGAGGTCACATTAGTAAGAAATGACAATCTTTTATCCTACCTAAATATGTATCTCATAATAAAATATAATGGGTTCATCAGTAATATTTTTCTAGATTCCATTGTTCCATTCTATTGAACAATGTAGCACACTCATTATAAAGTAAATATCTCAATTAAAAAAAAATATATAAAACCCTGAGAAAGATTCAGGACCAGTGTCCTCTAGCGCAGATGATAAGTCTCTGACTATGGAACTCACCACCCTAAGCTCCCTTCTGCCAGTCTCTCTCCCATTACTGATCCTTTTCCTTCTTTTCTTTCATGAACAATGACCCTCCTTCTACATCACTCTCTCCTCTAGGTCTAAAACTCCACCCAGCAGACCCTGAATAACTTTGGGAGGATAGCACCCTAGAGATGGATTGATACCATTGTTTTGTTGGCATACCTATGCGTTATATTTACTACTATGATGGTATTGAATATAAAGTGGCAGAGACACTTGACAATGGATCTTTAGTCCAAATTATCATCATCAGCTATCACTTCTCAAAGGAAATTTTGCTTTGATTTATACATCTATTCTTTTTTTTTAATTTAAATTTATTTATTTTAATTGGAGGCTAATTACTTTATAATATTGTATTAGTTTTGCAATACATCAACATGAATCCACCACAGGTATACACATGTTCCCCATCCTGAACCCTCCTCCCACCTCCCTCCCCATACCATCCCTCTGGGTCATCCCAGTGCAACAGCCCCAAGCATCCTGTATCCTGCATCAAACCTGGACTGGTGATTCATTTCTTACATGATATTATACATGTTTCAATGCCATTTTCCAAAATCATCTCACCCTCTCCCTCAGAGTCCAAAAGACTGTTCTATACATCTGTGTTTCTTTTGCTGTCTCGCATATAGGGTTATCATTACCATCTTTCTAAATTCCATATATATGTATTAGTATACTGTAGTGGTGTTTTTCTTTCTGGCTTACTTCACTCTGTAAAATAGGTTCCAGTTTCATCCACCTCATTAGAACTGATTCAAATGTATTCTTTTTAATGGCTGAGTAATAATGCATTGTGTATATGTACCACAGCTTTCTTCTCCATTCATCTGCTGATGACAAACAGCTAATCTCAAAAATATACGAGCAACTCCTACAGCTCAATTCCAGAAAAATAAACGACCCAGTCAAAAAAAATGGGCCAAAGAACTAAATAGGCATTTCTCCAAAGAAGACATACGTATGGCTAACAAACATGAAAAGATGCTCAACATCACTCATTATCAGAGAAATGCAAATCAAGACCACAATGAGGTACCATTTCATGCCAGTCAGAATGGCTGCTATCCAAAAGTCTACAAGCAATAAATGCTTGAGAGGGTGTGGAGAAAAGGGAACCCTCTTACACTTTTGGTGGGAATGCAAACTAGTACAGCCACTATGGAGAACAGTGTGGAGATTCCTTAAAATATTGTAAATAGAACTGCCTTATGACCCAACAATCCCACTTTTGGGCATACACATTGAGGAAACCAGAATTGAAAGAGACTCTTGTACCCCAGTGTTCATCACAGCACTGTTTATAATAGCCAGGACATATACATCTATTCTTATGCCTGAAATTTTCTTCAGAAACAAAACTATAGAGCAAAGTGTCATTATTGAATCACTGTATTGTGCTTAGTTGCATTCAACTCTTTGCGACACCATGGGCTATAGCCTTTCAGGCTCCTCTGTCCATGGGGATTTTCCAGGTGATATACTGGAATGGGTCACATGTCATTCTCCAGGGAATCTTCCCAACCCAGGGATCAAATCCAGGTCTCCCTCAGTGCAGGCAAATTCTTTACTGTCTGAGCCACTGGAGAAGCCCAAGAATACTGGAGTGGGTAACCTATCCCTTCTTCAGAGGATCTTCCCCACCCAGGCATTGAACCAGTGTCTTCTGCATTGCAGGTGGATACTTGACCAACTGAGCTACCTGCAAAGCTCACTGAATTACTAGCTCTGTTCAAAATCAAATAAATGCTAATATCTTGTATTCAGTGATATATTCAATTCAGAATAAGTAGGGTCTTCCCTGGTGGCTCAATGGTAAAGCAACCAGTTATCAGTGCAGGATATCTAAAAGACATGGGTTCAACCCCTGGGTTGGGAAAATTCCCTGGAGAATGAAATGGCAATGCACTTTAGTATTCTTACCTTGGAAATACCATGGACAGAGGAGCCTGGCAGGTTACAGTTCATGGGGTTACAAAAGAGCTGGACATAGTGACTAAAAACAAACAAACAAAAAATTGGACACAACAGGATATATTCAGTCTCCTACAGAGAAAACACATCATGTAAATGACAAGCTTTAAAACTTGTGGGCACATTAAGAATCACAGTTAAAGACTTATAGAAAATTAAGGATTACTTCATGGCAAACAGTGGAAACAGTGACTGACTTTATTTTGGGGGGCTCCAAAATCACTGAAGTTGGTGACTGCAGCCGTGAAATTAAAAGATGCTTATTCCTTGGAAGGAAAGTTATGACTAACCTAGACAGCATATTCAAAAACAGAGACATTACTTTGCCAACAAAGATACATCTAGTCAAGGCTATGGTTTTTCCAGTAAACATGTATGGATCTGAGAGTTGGACTAAAAGGAAAGCTGAGTGTCAAATAATTGATGCTTTAGAACTGTGGTGTTGGAGAACTCTTGAGAGTCCTTTGGACTGCAAGGAGCGCCAACCAGTCCATCCTAAAGGAGATCAGCCCTGGGTGTTCATAGGAAGGACTGAGGTTGAAGCTGAAATTCCAATACTTTGGCTACCTGATGCAAAGAACTGACTCATTGGAAAAGACCCTGATGCTGGGAAAGATTGAAGGCAAGAGAAGGGAACGATAGAGGATAAGATGGTTGGATGGCATCACTGACTCAATGGATATGAGTTTGGGTAAACTCCAGGAGTTGGTGATGGACAAGAAGGACTGATGTACTGCAGTCCATGAGGTTACAAAGAGTCGGACACAACTGAGCGACTGAACTGAACTGAACTGAGAGTTTTTCATAGTATGAGTATGATCACTAGATGACTCCACTAAAGTTACCTGAGGAACTTATTTACATAAGCAGGTCCCTGGGTCCCAGTCTAGACCTATACAATCCAAGTAACTGGAGGAGAGGTCTGGGATCTGTGTACTGGAGTAGGTGGCCATGCCCTCCTTCAGGGGATCTTCCCGACCAGAGATCAAACCTGCATCTCTTATGTTGCCTGCATTGGTAGGTGGGTTCTTCATCACTAGCCAGATGCTTATTATGCACTCTAAATTGGAGTTTACATGAACGCTATGGCTTCCTACAAGACCCAGAATCCTTTAACTCTCAGCAGAATTACCGGGTTCTGAAGTGGTGGCACTGCACAATTGTCAGACCTAGCTGGTTCCCCATCCAGGTCTTCCTTGGCTCTAAGCCACTCACAGGACTGAGTTGGCAATTTGAGTGTATACAACATCAGCTGCGTCATAAACATTGGCAAGTGTCAGCAGAGGAGAAAAAATTCTTAAAGATTCCTACGGAAAAAATCTTTAAAAATTCTCAACAATTTCTTTTTTTTTTTTTTTTTTTTGTATTTTCTTTGATGATATATGTGAAGTCGCTCAGTCATGTCCAACTCTTTGCAACTCCATGGACTATACAGTCCATGGTATTCTCCAGGCCAGAATACTGGAGTGGGTAGCCTTTCCTTTCTCCAGGGGATCTTCCCAACCCAGAGTTTAAACCCAGGACTCCTGCATTGTAGGCAGATTCTTTACCAACTGAGCTATACAGAGATTCTATTTGATTTGTTTTCCTTGACATTTCTGTTTCAGAAAGAATAACAGAAATTATTCTCTTGAGGACATTTGTACTCTGATCAAACTAGACTTAAAATCACTAATATACTGAAGGCTTTAGGAACACTTGCTAAAATAATTATACAAATTTAGAAACTGTTAGGATTCTTTAAAGAAATATACATTACACTTAGGTTTCAACTCTTTGTTCAGCCAGATTAAATATGTATTTTCCACGATAGAGACATTTCCAAAACATGTCCACACCATGGAAAATACATAGATAAATACAGGAATTGTACTTTAACTTCTATTTTGACTTTAAAAGGAAAGATTGATANGACTTTAAAAAGAAAGATTGATATATCTATGTTGTTTTTCTCTTAAAGTGTCACCTAGACTTGTCTCTCTTTTATTAAATTCAAGATTTACTGTTGATGTTTATCAACAGCATTTTATCAGTTTTCCAGGCCTGTCTGCTGCCCTTTGTTATTCCCTACAGCTCATGTTATAGGTTCAATCTCCTCTATGGGTAGTACCTATACAGTCATAGAGCAGTTTAGGAAATTGCTCCTGGTTTTGAGTCCTGGCCCTATTTCAATTCTTGAAATTCAACTATATTCCCAGTTTCTTTCCCATTTCCTTACACTGTTTTTCACCCTCTTTTAACTATTTATATTTGTTTGTTTCCCATATAACGGTTTGCCAGTTCTCAAATTTTGTGAAGTTTCTTTGTGTGTGTGTGTGTGTGTGTGAAGTTGCATTTTCTGAAATTCACAGTATTTCTTAGTGCTCTTTTACTGTCATGGGTTATGGGTCAATTCCAGTTTTGCACAGCCCAACATCAGATCCAATTTGAGAGCACTAATGCACTGTAATGAAGATTTACTTTAAAGGTAAAACAAAAGACAAGCACAAAAACAATATTATAAATTTTGTGGCTTTTTTTTTTTTTTTTTAGGGAGAATAAGCTACATTTCTTTTTGAGGCCTGATAAACATAAATATTTGTTATAACAAATTACTTTCTCTAGCAGTAGATCAGCATTAAACATGTTTTATTTTGTAATGCAAATTTGACAGTACTTTCCAACTTTTTGACAAAGCAGTCAGGTTATCAAGAAATTAGCACACTTCTCTTCTCACTCTAGTCCAGATGAGTAACTTGGCAATGAAATGAAGACATTTATTGCATTTTGCAGCCTAGTGAGCTCAATAACAACTGCTTGAAAAGACAAAAACAAATTCTTAAGAAAAAAATGACTAGTTCTTCTATCGAAATACAGAAGTTATACATCAGGGATAGGGTGTGTATCGTCATTGGTGTATAAGAATTGAAATTTCTACTATAAGATATTCTATTTAGCTTGTTTACAAAAGAAAATAACTAAAAATATGTTGATATTTTTAAGTGAATATGTGAGATCTCAGTGCAATTGCTTTATATGCTTGTAGCTTTTATATATCACTAGTGTATTTTGATTGAAAAACCCACAAAAATATCATGAATAATATAAGGAACATACATTCAATGTAAAATACATTCTTAAATATATTATGGACTTTTACAATGAAATTAGTCAAATACTCATTACCTAACAAACACAGATTGAATGCATTCTATGTAAGGTGTATTGCTTGGTACTGGTCAGTATGTGACATTATGGAGCTCAAAGTTTGGGTTGATAGAGAAAGATACATTTAAAGTTATGGTGCAATGCAATATACAGTTTGATAGTGACAAGTCCAAGGTGACATGTAAGCATAGAAGACATTTGTGTAAGTCTGCTAGGGGGTAGAGGTTAGGAAATACCTATCTCTGACTAAGCAAAATTGAGCTGTGATTTAAAGGGTTAATGTGTTGAAGGACAGGCTTCCCTGGTGGCTCAGATGGTAAAGAATCTGATGGCATATAAATGACCCAATCAAAAAATGGGGCGAAGAACTAAACAGACATTTCTCCAAAGGAGACATACAGATGGCTAACAAACATGAAAAAGTTCAACATCACTCATTATCAGAGAAATGCAAATCAAAACCACAGTTAAGTACCATCTCGTGCTAGTCAGAATGACTAATATCAAAGTCTACAAACCACAAATGCTGGAGAGGTTGTGGAGAAAAGGGAACCCTCTTACACTGTTGGGGGGAATGCAAACTAGCACAGCCACTATGGAGAACAGTATGGACATTCCTTAACAAACTGAAAATAGATCTGCCATACAACCCAGCAATCCCACTGCTGGACATACACACTGAAGAAACCAGAAATGAAAGAGACATGTCGTACCCCAGTGTTCATCGCAGCACTGTTACAATAGCTAGGACATGGAAGCAACCTGGATGTCCATTGGCAGATAAATGGATAAGAAAGTTATACACAATGGAATATTACTCAGCTATTAAAAAAGAACACATTTGAATCAGTTCTAATGAGGTGGATGAAACTGGAGCCGATTATACAGAGTGAAGTAAGTCAGAAAGAAAAGCACCAATTTTGGACTCTGTGGGAGAAGGTGAGGGTGGGATGATTTGAGAGAATAGCACTGAAACATGTATATTACCGTATGTGAAACAGATCACCAGTCCAAATTTGATGCATGAAACAGGGCACTTGGAGCTGGTGCACTGGAACAACCCAGAGGGATGGGATGGGGAGGGAGGTGGGGCTTTGGATGCGGGACACTTGTACACCCGTGGCTGATTCATGTTGATGTATGGCAAAAACCACCACAATATTGTAAAGTAATTAGCTTCCAATTAAAATAAATAATTTCTTGAAAAAAAGACTCTACCTGTAATGCATGAGATCCTGAGTTCAGTCCCTGGGTGGGGAAGATCCCCTGGAGAAGGGAATGGCAACCCACTCCAGTATTCTTGCCCGGAGAAGTCCATGGACAGAAGAGCCTGGAGGGCTAAGTCCATGGGGATGCAAAGTGTTATGACTAACACACATCTTGGGTTTGTGTTGTAAGGCAAAAATTAGGGGTTTTTAGGAAGATAAACTGTCAAGGACATGTAAATTTTGATGTAGCATAAGAAAAGTACTGTTTTGGAGCTGTAATATAGCATGTTAAGGGACTTCCCGGTGGTAAGCAAAAGTGGAAAAGCCATCAGGAAGTAGATTTATAAAGAGTCTCTATGATAACACAAAGGAACTTTAACATAGGCCAAGAAACATTGTAAAATATAATAAAATGACAATTGATCAAATATTTGTTTCAGAAAGCAATTCTGGATGCAAGGAGGAAGATTGTGCCAAAGGAACGACATAGAGGAACACGAGTGACAAGATGCTTTTGTATCATACATGATATTATACATTTTTCAATGCCATTCTCCCAAATCATCCCACCCTCCCCCTCTCCCACAGAGTCCAAAATAGCACAAATGATTTTTAAGTATAAATTAAAAGACTAGCAAAAAGGAGGCAGATTTGAAGCATATTTTAACACTTAGAATAATATTAGTTAGCATTCTGTATTTAAGTGACACCTTAAATGAATGGAAAATAAAATAGATACATGAATAAACAAAAAAGAATAAAACATTTTAATTATTTAGAGAAGCTTAAAAATGTTCTATATTCTAGAATAAAGGGGAGTAAAATTATGGGTGACTTGTTTCCTAAAAAATAGGATACCAATGGTTCTTTCCATCCTTGTAAATGCATACTCATCTTCTCATCAAGAGGTACAGTCTATCTCCTTCACGCTGAATGTAGTTTAATCTTGTGGTTTGTATTGACTTCTATAAGAATTATATTTAAGTATTCAAGAATTTATGTTTAAGAATTATACAAATTGAAGATAATGAATATGCAACTCAAATTATAAATGGATGAGTCATTACTTGGAATTTCATCTAAAGTAGTAACTCTCTTCACTCCTTGAGGTTAAATTTTGCATCACTGATTCTACTGTGTGGCAGCTTTAATTAAATAAATATCCACCCAGTGCTTAAATTCAATTGGCTTTTCTTTTTGGCAGAAACTTAAAAAAAATATTCAGTTATAATTAATGTCATCATACTCCTACCACTCTTACAAATCACTTGTTCCTTTAGCAAGCACTTAGACATTATTCCCTGGAATTATAATTTCTTATTATTCTTTGTAACTATCTTATGCATATGACATGATCTTTTAAGTCTAGATCATGGTTGTTACAGGTTTAGTGTATTTCTCTGCATATAAAATTGAAGAAAGTATTCACAGTTAGGAAACTAGACTCCCAGATCCCTGGATTCAAAAGAAGATAATGTGTTCTTTAAAACAGGTATATTACATATAACACGTATTATATAAATATATACATTTGTCTCACATATAACTCTAAGTTTATTTTCAAAAAATAAATGAGGATAGAGTATTCCATAAAAAATAATCTCATATCACATAAATTAAGTGAGAAAACATAAATTTTGGAAAATGACTGAGATGAGAAATTTGAAAACAGGCAAAAATGTTTTCTCTTCTACTTCAAAATGAAGTATTTGTCTTATCAAATAAATCAAATTAAAAAATACTATTGAAATATGTTTCTTAATATATAAATATAATTTAACTTCCAATGTAATGTAATTTTCTTGAGGTTGGTAAATCTTAATTGAAAATTAGAGTAGTTAGTTACAAAAGGAAGAAGAGACTAAGGAGGTAAATGTTTTGGATGGATACTTAAGTTCTTAACTTCATTTAGGATGTCAAATAAATATTCATGATCAATATGTGAACAAAATTAAGAATAGATCTTACTAAACTTACTGAAAACTAGAAAATTGTATGCTGTTAAGAAATGCTTTTATTGCACTTAATAACTTTTTATAAATTTATTGATAAACTGCACCCATT
>SJYQ01010645.1:0-35656 GCA_006410935.1 Redunca redunca
GACTGAGCGACTTCACTTTCACTTTTCACTTTTCATGTTTTGGAGAAGGAGATGGCAACCCACTCCAGTGTTCTTGCCTGGAGAATCCCAGGGACGGGGGAGCCTGGTGGGCTGCCGTCTATGGGGCCGCACAGAGTCGGACACGACTGACGTGACTTAGCAGTAGCAGTATTCGTATATTTAAATTTGTGATCTGTTTTGGGGGGCTGATGGAGGTGTGTGGTGTGAGGTATGGGTTTGGGTTCATTACTTTCCTTTATGGATACACAGCTGTTTTGTATTATTTGTTGAAACGATCATCCTTTCCGTATGGAATTTCTCCATCCTTTGCCCGCTGGATTTCGTTTCTGTTGGAACTTCGCTGGCGACACAGGCGTGTGGCTCGTTTCTGGGCTGTCCCCTCTTGATTTGTCATGTCCTGGTGGCCCAGAGGTTAAAGTGTCTGCCTGCAGTGTGGGAGGCCTGGGTTTGGTCCCTGGGTCGGGAAGATTCCCTGGAGAAGGAAATGGCTCCCCACTCCAGTGTTCTTGCCTGGAGAATCCCATGGACGGAGGAGCCTGGTGGGCTGCCGTCTATGGGGTCGCAAAGAGTCGGACACGACTGAGCGACTTCACTTTCTTTCTTCCTTTCTCTATGTCAGTACCATACTGTCTGCCTTACTGTGGCTTTATGTATGCTTTGAAATCGGTTAGTGTAAATCCTCCAACTTTGTTCATTATTTTCAAAACTGTTTCAGGTATTTTAGGTTTTATGTATTTTCATAAATATTTTAAAATCGGCTTGTTAGTTTCAAAAACTTATTGGAATTGCAATTGCCTTGAGTTTCTGGATCAGTCTGTAGAAAATTGCTATCTTAATAGTGAATTTCCCAATCTGTCATTTATTTGATTCTTTAATATTTTGCAACATGTTGTTTTTAGTTTTTTAGTGTATGCAGGCCCTATACATGTTTTGTAAAATTTATATCTAATATTTTATGGGTTTTGATGTCATTATAAATGGATTTAAAAAGTAATTGTCCACTTTTTCATTGGTAATATGTGAAAATGCAGTGGTTTTGTATATTCCCTCTGTATCTCACAGCATTTCTAAATTCACTTATTTCTGGTAGTCTTTAGGTCTGTTTTTCAGGATTTTCTATGTATATAATCACTGAATAAAGACAGTTTTACTAATTCATTTCTGCTCATTACTTCTTGCCTTCTGTCCTGTCTTTCTCTTTTTTTCTTTTTTGCCTGAGTGGCTAAACCTGGCTGGAACCTCCAGTCCAATATGATGATAGAAGTGGGAAGCAGACATCCATATTTTGTTTCCAGTCTGAGGGGTAAACATTCAGTCATATACATGATGCAAAATAAAGCACTAACTATAAATTTTTTTAATGTTAAATTAGGCTTAATAAAAATTAAAAGCTTCTGTGCTTTAAAATTTAAACTTTCTGTACTGCTTTAGGGCTTCCCAGGTGGCACAGTGATAAAGCATCTGCCTGCCGATGCGGGAGACGCAGGAGGCGAGGATTCAGTCCCTGGATCAGGAAGATCCCCTGGAGGAGGAAATGGCAACCCACTCCAGTATTCTTGCCTGGAGAACCCCACGGACAGAGGAGCCTTTCGGGCTACAGTCCAGGGGTTGAAAAGAGTCGCACACTGTCGAGCAACTGAGCGTGTACACATGTGCTGTTTTAAGAAAAGGGAAACGGAAGCTCCAGTGGGCAACAGATATTTGCGCTTCGTATATCTGAGGAAGAACCTCCGTAGTCACCGGTGGGCTCGCCTGGTGGTTTAGTGGTGAGGAGCCCACCTGCCGGTGCAGGAGACGCGGGTGTGACCCCTCGTTTGGAAAGATTCCCCTGGAGAAGGAAGTGGCAAAACCCGCTCCAGTGCTGTTGCCTGGAAAGTCCTGTAGACAGAGGACCCTGGCAGACCACAGCCCATGGGGCTGCAGAAGAGCTGGGCGCGGCTTAGTGCCTGAGCAACAACAGCGATCAACAGTGAGAAGGCAGACAATGTGCAGATCACAGCGCTGGTAAAAGATCGGGGCAGACCCTTCACATAGGAAGACATTTAAATTTTTTGATAGGCACGTTAAAAATTCTCAACGTATCTAGTCATTTATGGAAATGCAAATGAAAATGAACAGCTGCTTGCCTACAGGAGTGGTTGAAATCTGTGAGACTGACAATAGCAAGTGGTGGTCAGGATGCCGAGCAACTGAAGCTTGCGGGAATTGCTAGTCGGAGCGCGTACTGACACGGAAGCTTTGAGTAACAGTGTGGCAGTTCTCGGAGAAGGCAGTGGCACCCCACTCCAGTCCTCTTGCCTGGAGAATCCCATGGATGGAGGAGCCTGGTGGGCTGCAGTCCGTGGGCTTGCTGAGAGTTGGACACGACTCAGTGACTTCACTTTCCCTTTTCCCTTTCATGCATTGGAGAAGGAAATGGCAGCCCACTCCAGTGTTCTTGCCTGGAGAATCCCAGGGACGGGGGAGCCTGGCGGGCTGCCGTCTCTGGGGTCGCACAGAGTCGGACGCGACGGAAGCGGCTCAGCAGCAGCAGCAGTGGCAGCAGTGGCAGTTTCCTGTTAAAGTTACATATACTCTATGGGCCAGCAATTCTACCCCTGATTATAAAATAAAACCTTAATGTCACAAATGACTTACACCTCAGTGTTCAGAGGTCAAAACTGGAAGTATGCCAAATGTCTATTAATGAATATGCAAATAAAGTACTACTCAGCAGTATAAAGGGGACTATCGATAGTGTAAATTTTACGGTGAACCAAAGCCCCACACAAAAGAATGCATACTGTATAATTCCATTCACGTTGGTCCTAAGCCAGCAAGACTAATCTATAATAAGGCAGATTAATGATTGCTTGCAGTCAGAGGTGAGGGAATTGACTGCAGAGCCACAGGAAAGACCTTTTTGTGGTATGAAAATGTTTCCTCTGAATTTTGATTGGGTAGTTGTTACACTACATACACTTTTGTGAAAGCTTTTCCAACACAATATGGATTCATTTCATGTTTAATACAGTTGATTTTAAAAAGCAGGGGTCTAAACAGTATTTATAGAGTAAGCAAATATATTTGTGTGTATATGATGATATTATTTAAAATACTTTAATGTGTAAACATATGTACATGAAATGTCCCAAAGCATGTTCAGGTTGTTACCAGTTGTGTCTTGATGGTGGATTTTTAGGTGATTAAAAAAATGATTGGACTTTTATATATTATTTGAGTTATTTTTTCAATGAACTTATCTTGACAAAAGAAAAGGAAGGATTTTTCTTGTCTTGTAGATATTTTATTCCTGGATGATTTTGTCCTCTAAATACTGAATAAACATTGTAATAATTCTCAACTATGTTTTAGAATTTAAACACTATTACCCTGTAGTCAGTACCAGTTAAGACCGAAACCTTACGTTACCTTCAGTGTGCCTTGGTCTCCCTTCACCCCAGCCTCTTACCTCCCCACAGACATGAGTAACTGCTGCTCNCTTAGCAGCAGCAGCAGCAGCAGCAGTTTTCTGTTAAAGTTACATATACTCTATGGGCCAGCAATTCTATCCCTGATTATAAAATAAAACCTTAATGTCACAAATGACTTAGACCTCAGTGTTCAGAGGTCAAAACTGGAAGTATGCCAAATGTCTATTAATGAATATGCAAATAAAGTACTACTCAGCAGTATAAAGGGGACTACGATAGTGTAAATTTTACGCTGAACCAAAGCCCCACACAAAAGAATGCATACTGTATAATTCCATTCACGTTGGTCCTAAGCCAGCAAGACTAATCTATAATAAGGCAGATTAATGATTGCTTGCAGTCAGAGGTGAAGGAATTGACTGCAGAGCCGCAGGAAAGACCTTTTTGTGGTATGAAAATGTTTCCTCTGAATTTTGATTGGGTAGTTGTTACACTACATACACTTTTGTGAAAGCTTTTCCAACACAATATGGGTTCATTTCATGTTTAATACAGTTGATTTTAAAAAGCAGGGGTCTAAACAGCATTTATAGAGTAAGCAAATATATTTGTGTGTATATGATGATATTATTTAAAATACTTTAATGTGTAAACATATGTACATGAAATGTCCCAAAGCATGTTCAGGTTGTTACCAGTTGTGTCTTGATGGTGGACTTTTAGGTGATTAAAAAAATGATTGGACTTTTATATATTATTTGAGTTATTTTTTCAATGAACTTATCTTGACAAAAGAAAAGGAAGGATTTTTCTTGTCTTGTAGATATTTTATTCCTGGATGATTTTGTCCTCTAAATACTGAATAAACATTGTAATAATTCTCAACTATGTTTTAGAATTTAAACACTATTACCCTGTAGTCAGTACCAGTTAAGACCGAAACCTTACGTTACCTTCAGTGTGCCTTGGTCTCCCTTCACCCCAGCCTCTTACCTCCCCACAGACATGAGTAACTGCTGCTCTGAAGACCTGTGTTATTATTTCTCCTTTTAAGGTGGCTTTACCGCCTCTCTCAGCTCTGTTGTTTCTCTCCATGCCCTGTTGAATTTACTCACTAGAATTACCTGAGTGTTCGCTTCTGTCACTTGCTCTCTCATCCTGCACAGTGCGACTTGACATTCATCTGTATTCTCACGTGTGGGTTGAGGTCACTGATGTCTCACTGTTGTATTGCATTATTTTGTGTGAATATTCCATCATCTTACCTTTATACTTTTGATAGGTTGTTGGTTTGTTTTTTTTTTTTTTGTCATGAGCAGTGATGATGTGAACATTTTGTGCGTGTCTTCTGGTGCACATGGACAAGACTTTCTCTGAATATATAATTACTTCTAACCATAGGGGCTGGGTTATAGGGTAATGCATTTCTTCAGCTTTTCTAGAAGTATTTGTTTTTTATTGAACTCTAATGAATTACCACAGACTTTGGAGGCTTGAACCAAGACATGTTTTAATCTCATAGTTCTGTAGGTCAGAAGTGAGTTTGGCTTGCCAGGGTGGTCTGCTTTTTGTCTTAGAAGGCTGAAATCAAGTTGGGTGGGTGAGTGCATGCTGAGTGGCTTCAGTCGTGTCCGACACTGTGTGACCCGTGAGCTGCAGCCCTCCAGGCTCCTCTGTGCCTGGGATTCTCCAGGCAAGAGGACTGGAGTAGGGTGCCATGCCCTTCTCCAGGGGATCTTCTGGACTCAGGGATGGAGCCCTCTTCGCTCATGCCTCCTGCGTCGGCCAGTGGGTTTTTTCCCACTAGCGCCACCTCGGAAGCCCCCAGGTTGGGTACATTTATTCATAATTAATTAAACTCGTTCCCTATAATTAGTGAATATTTAGTATGCTCTGATTCTTCTCTTTTTTCACAGTATTGCACTGACCATTCTTGTGTGAATGTCTCTGAGCATTTGTGGGAGTGTTCTTGTGGTATAGAAGGCTACAAGTGGGATTGTCTGGTTAAGGGGATTTAAAGTGAGTAGTGGTGGTTGTCTCAGTTTTTATTTCATCTGCATTTCCCCTGATAATGTTGATTTTTTTCCCCATTTTTTTTGCCCATACTATCTATTGCCAATCTTTCTATTTTTCTATATTTTAAAATTAATGTTTGAATTTTTATCACAGTAATACTTGGATATTGTTTAAAAATAGTAAGCATAAATGCTTGTAATGAGAAACAGAGGCACCTTTTGTTTTCTTGCTTGTCATGGTGGTTACCTCCGTATTCCATAACTTAATGCTTATCTCACTGTTAATGATTTATCAACTTTAAATGTTATGCATTGCTGTCCTGTTTTGAGAATGTGGGCGTCTTGAACTCTCCTTTTCTCCATTTCTCTCCTTTTCTCACTTACCTTTTCTCCATTTCAATTATGGTTACAGTCCTATTTTTATTGAAATCAGTAATTAGTATTTGCTGCTGCTGCTGCTAACTCGCTTCAGTCGTGTCTGACTCTGTGCGACCCCATAGACGGCAGCCCACCAGGCTCCCCTGTCCATGGGATTCTCCAGGCAGGAACACTGGAGTGGGTTGCCATTTCCTTCTCCCGTGCATGAAAGTGAAAAGTGAAAGGGAAGTCGCTCAGTCGTATCCGACCCTTCTTAGCGAGCCCCCGGACTGCAGCCCACCAGGCTCCCCCGTCCCTGGGATTCTCCAGGCAGGAGTGCTGGAGTGGGCGCCGTCGCCTCTGCAGCGAGTATTTAGTCCCTGACAGCTCTTTCCAACTGTGGTCCGTGACTGCATTTCTTTTCTTCAGCTCAGTCCAGGCGCTCAGTCGTGTCCGACTCTTTGCGACCCCGTGGACTGCAGCATGCCTGGCCTCCCTGTCCATCGCCAACTCCCAGAGCTCGCTCAAACCCGTGTCCATCGCGTCGGTGGTGCCATCCACCCATCTCACCCTCTGTCGTCCCCTTCTCCTCCTCCCTTCAACCTTCCCCAGCGCCAGGGTCCTTTCCAGGGAGTCAGCTCTTCACATCAGGTGGCCAAAGTATTGGAGCTTCAGCTTCAGCATCAGTCCTTCCAGTGAATATTCGGGACTGGTCTCCTTTAGGATGGGCTGGTTGGATCTCCTTGCAGCCCAGGGGACTCTCAGGAGTCTCCTCCAGCACCACAGTTCAAAAGCATCACTTCTTCAGCACTCAGCTTTCTTTATGGTTCACCTCTCACAACCATACATGAGTATGGGAAAAAATAGCTTTGACTAGATGGACCTTTTTTGGCCAAGTAAAGTTATTACCTCACTTATTTACATACCTCATTTTTCGTAGACCTTCTCATAGACGACTCATCCCTTTCGACAGATGCTGCGTCACGTCATCACAATCTCACCTTCCCTGTCAGTCTCTCTACCCTTCTGCATGGTTTTCCTCGTGAAGCCTTTCATCATCTTGCTTTAACGTGAGTCTGAATTCTCTAGTCTTACTGCTCAGTCCCTGTGGGAGGCCTTTGCTCTGGGTCAGTCAGTTTCTCCAGAGAGTCATCTGTTGTCCCCTTGTGTATTCATCTTGGTAGTTGAAGGCTCTTGCTCCTCACAGAGTATTCCATAGACTGTCCACATTGGTATCATCTCCATGCTTGTTCAAGATGTGGGATCTCAGGCCACATCCCGGACCTGCATCAGAACAAGATGACTTACTTGCAGCAACATGATTGAAGCTGCTGGCCTGTGCTGCGGCAGCAGTGACAACAGCAACAAACATTTTGTGATGCGAAGTCTAAGGCAAGTTGGATGGGGTCCCACCCTCTGGAGCCACGCCACCTGACTCTGAGGATGGCAGTGGGAGAGAGCTGGGAGCTCAGTGAATGTTCTTAAAGGCCAGGTCTGGAAGTGGCTAGTGTACTCTTCCCATATTATATTTGTCAGAAATCAGTCACATTAACTCTGACATAATTGCAAGTGAGACTGGCAATGTAGTCTTCTAATTTGCCCAGGAGCAGGGAACAGTGTAGTGGATAAGTAGCACTGACGTGTCTTCACTTGTCCATTCCAGTCTCCAAACCCTTTCATTCTCAGTTCAAAGTATGGGCACACCTTGGACATATTGTGGGTTCGGTTTAGACCAAGGCAATAAAGGAAATGTTGAGATAAAGCAAATCACATTTTTTTTTTTTTGGTTTCCCAAAGCACATAAAGGTTATGTTTATGCTATACTGTAATCTGTTAAGTATACAAGAGCATACTCACAATACTATGTCTAAAAACAATTTACATACCTGAATTTAAAAATAACCTGTTGCGAACATGTGCTCACCATCATCTGAGCCCCCGGTGAGTCCCAGTGCTTTTCCTGGCAGAGGGTCTTGCCTCGCTGCTGATGGCTGCAGCTGGCACTGACGGAGGCCTCTGGGAAGGGGGGTGGCTGTGGCAGTGCCTCAGCTTGCTGCTGTGATCGACTCTCCCTCCCACGAGCCGTTTCTCCGTAGCGTGCAGTGCAGTGGGATAGCGGCTCACCCGCAGCAGGACGTTTGCCGGCACTGAAGTCCGTCCTCTTCAGCCTTTGCCTCTGCTCTGCTAGCTCAGCGTATGTAGCATTCTAAGCCTTTGCTGTCGCTTCAGCAGTTCAGCTTCGTCTTCCCCAGGAGCAGATTCCATCTCGAGTTACCACTTTCTTTGCTCATCCGTAAAAGTAACTCTTCCATAAAGTTTTGTCATGCGTGTGTGCTAAGCCACTTCAGTCGTGCCTGACTCTGTGCAACGCCATGGACTATAGCCTTCCAGGCTCCTCTGTCCATGGGATCTCCCAGGCAGGAATGCTGGAGTGGGTTGCCATCTCCTTCTCCAGGGGATCTCCCTGACTTGTCGATCCGACCCCAGCCTCTGTGTCTCCTGCATCGGCAGGTTGGTTCTCCACCACTAGGGCCACCTGGGAAACCCGTGTGAACTTCCAGACTTCCCTGAATTTTGATAAAGCTGATCAGCATCCAAATGCCCCTTAATTCTTTCCATGATTTATGAATGTTTTTAGTCATGTCTAGAATGATGAGATCCTTTCTAGAAGGTTTTCAGTTTTGCCCAGATGTAGCAGAGGAATCACTGTCTATGGCTGCTGTAGCCTTCTGAGATGTATTTCTTAATAAAGAGACATGAACGTCAGAAGGACTCCTTAATCTGTGAGCTGCAGAATGGTGGTGATGATGGTCATGAAATCGGCAGTGGGGTAGTCTCATTACAGAGGGTCTCCCCCAGTGCTCTTGGGTAGCCACGTGTGTTGCCAGTGAGCAGTGATTTCTGAAGGGGTCTCTCTTCCTGGACACTGGGCCTCAGCAGTGGGCTTGAAGTCTTTCCTGACGTGTCGTGAAGTGATGTGCTGCCACCCGGGCGTTGCTGTTCCATCACGGAGCACAGGCAGAGGAGACGTAGGGTAGTTCTTAGAGACCGTGGGATTTTCATAATTGAGCGCTGGCTTTCACTTAAAGCAAGCAGCTGCCGTAGTTCCTAACGAGAATGAGCCTGTCCTTTGAAGTTTTGAAGCCAGGCGTTGACTTCCTTCTAGCTGTGGAAGTTTTGGATAGCATCTTCCAATATAATGCTGTTTCTTCTCCATTGAAAATCTCTCAGTTAGTGTAGCAGCCTCATTAATTATCTGGATTAGGCTTTGGCTTAAGAAAATGTGGCTAGTTTGATCTTCTGTACAGACCACTAAAACTTTCTCCGTGTCAGCAGTAAAGATATTTCTGGTCGATTCAGAGTACCAGTAGCCAAACATATTTTGGGTTTTTGCTCGCAACAGCCAATGGGAAATAACAGCCAATGGAAAATAGTCTCATTTTCCGGTTGCTCCCGCACAGCTTTAAAGTCATCACATGTGTGACCTGTTCTCTGAATTAGAGCCGTCAACAGACTCTGGAACTGTCTTTTCAGTCACTGAAGCTGGATCATCATCTTTTCATTTTCTGTCACGAAGTTTACCATTGCCTACAGAATGGTGACTAAGAAAACACAGCTTCTCCAGGTTGTCGTTGTGATAGCACCGCACTTCTGGTAGCGGTTTCTTTTGGGGAGGTGGCCAAAGTGCCAGTTGTCTTTATCTTTGTTTTAGCCGGTGTTTCGCTGCTGCTCACGACCTGAGGCCCGAGCTCCTTGGCATCTTACAGGGAAGTTAGCTCATGGCTGAGCCGCTTCCGTCGCGTCCGAGCCTGTGCGGCCCCATGGACGGCGGCCCACCAGGCTCCCCCGTCCCTGGGACTCTCCAGGCAGGGACACTGGAGTGGGTGCCATTTCCTTCTCCAGTGCATGACAGTGAAAAGTGAAAGGGAAGTTGCTCGGTCGTGTCCGAGTCTTAGCGACTCCAGGGACTGCAGCCCACCAGGCTCCTTCTTCATAGGATTTTCCAGGCAAGAGTGCCGGAGTGGGGTGCCATTGCCTTCTCCAATTAGCTCATTGTGTATCTATTATTTATATACTTTTTTTTAAGACAAAAAAAATGGGAATAGTAATTGAATTAGCAAGATGGAGAAAGCCATAATTAGCTCATTATGTATCTATTGTTTCATATAGTTTTTATTATGGCTTTCTCCATCTTGCTAATTTAGTTACTATTCCCCTATTTTCTGTCTTTACAAAACAGTTGAAATAATTTTCATCTGCTTGAATGCTCTCTTCCCTCATTTGTGGCGTTGTGATTTGTCTTTTTTCTTTCCTCTTTAAAAATGTTAATTTTTCATTTTGAGATAAATGTAGGTCGATATGCAGCTGTAAGAAATAACGCAGAGAGGTCCTGTGCAAGAGACCCGGCTTGCCCCGCGGTTAACAGCTTGTTGCAGTTGAGCGCCCGCCGTGGCTGTGGCCCTGGCGGCCCTGTCAGGCGCGGGAACGCGTCACCGCAGGACCCTTCACGCCGTCCTTCGTGGCCCCCGCCCCTGCTCCCACTGCCTCTCAGCCTCTGGCAGCCTCGCATCTCCGCTCCCACTTCTGCACTTTGTCTTCCAGGCTGTTCGGGAGTGGAATCCATACGTTCTGGGCCCTTCTCAGGCCGGCGTTCGTCCCTCAGCACAGTCCTCTGGAGACTGGTCATGGCGCTTTCGCGTCCAGATCGTTGCCTTGCTGCCTGCTCGGTGGCCGAGGCGAGTCCGGGAGCCGCCCGGGCGTCGCGGGACCGAGGCTGCGGCTCCCGCGGCGGCGCCGCCTCCCCTGGCGCGCGGTCCGAGCGGCGCGGCGCCCCGGGTGTGGGAAGCTGCCCGCGCTCCCAGAGGCGTGCCCGTGCCGCGCCGCTCGCGCCGGTGCTGAGGGTGCTCGCCCGCCTCGCCCGCCTCGCTCGCCTCGTGCTGCCGCCGGCGGGGCGGGCGCTCCTCGCTTCAGCGCTCGGCGGCGCCGGCTGCCCCGCTGCGCCCCCGCGCGCGCCCTGGCCGCGGAGCCGGCGCCCCTGGCTGACCGCGCAGCCGCAGTGCCCAGGAGGGCTGAACACGTTGCCGCGTGTGCACTTGCCGCTCGTGCATGCTCCCAGTGACAGTCTCTTCGTGTCTTTTGCCCATTTACTAAAGGATTCTTGCTGTTGAGTTTGGAGAGTCCTTGGTATACAATGAAGGACTAAGAGTCGGACACGACGGAGCGACTTCGCTCTCCCTTCTCACTGTCAGGCGCCGGAGAGGGGCGCGGCAGCCTCCCCAGCGTTCTTGCCCGGACAGCCCCGGGGACGGGGAGCCTGGCGGGCTGCGCCTCTGGGGTCGCGCACGGGCGGACCGACGGGAGCGGCTCAGCAGCAGCAGTCCTTTGTCGGTGATTTGCAGATATGTTCTCCGACTCTGTGGCTTACCCTTTCACCCTTTGAAGTGCAATTTATAAATTTTTCCAGTTGGGAATCATGTCTTGGGTGTCAAGCTTAATAGCTGTCTGGCCCTAAATCCTAAAGATTTTTTTTAAAATGCTTTTTCCCCCTAGAAACTTTATGGTTTCAGGTTGCACGTGTAAGTGAATGCACTGTCTCAGTTAAGGTGTTGGAACTTCACTTGAGGCTCCACTTTTTTTCCTTATTGCTCTGGCACCGTTTCTTGAAAAGTTATTTTTCCTTCCTTGACTTGCTCAGTCAGAAGCCATCTGGGCACGTTTGCGTGGGTCTGTCCGTGTGCTGTCTGTCTGGCCGCTGGACTGTGTGTCTGTCTCTCTGCTGCTGCCACACAGTCCTGGTTAGGGTCGCTCTCTGTGGTCGTGCAGTAGCTGAGTTGCGTCCTACTTTTTGTGACCCTGTGGACTGCAGCATTCCTGGGTGCCCTGTCTTTCACCATCTCTTGTAATTCGTTCAAACTCATGTCCATTGAGTCAGTGATATTACCCAGTCCTCTCATCCTCTCTACCCACTTTTTCTCCTGCCCTCAATCTTTCCCAGCATCAAGGGGAAGGGAAGTCTTTCCTGCGAGTCGGCTCTTCACATCAGCTGGCCAGAGTACTGGAGCTTCAGCCTCAGCGTCAGTTCTCCCAGCGAATATTCAGGGTCGATTCCCTTTAAGAGTTTGGTCTCCTTGCTGTCCGAGGAGCTCTCAAGAGTCTTCTCAGCACCATAATTTAAAGCACCAGTTCTTTGGCACTCAGCCTTCTTTACCCTCCAGCTCTTACATCTGTACGTTACTGCTGGAAAACCATAGCTGTGACTATACAGACCTTGTCTTGAATTCAGTAGACTGATTTCTCCCATTCTATTATCTTTCAAAGGTGGTTTAGCTTTTGTCTTTCCATATACATTTTAAAATATTTGTGTCTGTGTCTACAAAAGTCTTTAAAAGAATTTAACAGGAATCTTCTTGAGTTAGTGTATTCATTAGGGAATAATAGACATTATTACTTTGTTGAGTCTTGTCCATGAACACATTATTTATTACTTTTTTATTAGTCTTCTAATTTCTTTCACAAGCATTTTATAGTTTTCAGCATAGATCTTTCTTACATTTACACCTAATACGCCATTTTTTCACTATTGTAAATGATGCTGTGTTTTTAATTTCCATGTCCTCGTTTTCATTGCTAGTATTTAGAAGTGCAGCTAATTTTTGTATGTTTATCTTGCATCCTGCAACTTTGCTGAATGTTGTTAATCTGGGAGGTTATCTTTTTTTGGTGGTGTCCTTGGGGTGCGCTGTGTAATCTGAAAACAGGAGGAGCTGTGCTCGTCTGTCTCTGATCTGCGCGCCTTATTCCTCTTCTTGCTCCGCTGCACGGGCTAGAACTTCTAGTGCTGTGTGAAATGAGAGCCGCCTTTCCCCAGGCTCGGGGCAGAGCGGTGATTTCCCATCATTAAGTGTGATGTTAGTTGTACGTTTTTTTTTATAGATGCTCTTTTTCAAATTAAGTATGTTCTTTTTTATTCCTATTTTTCTGTGATTAAAATAAAACCATGAATTGATGTTGAAATCTGTCACCTGCTTTTTCTTTGTTCATTGGTATCATCCTATGATTTTACTCATCAGCCTCTTAACACTGTAGATTACACTTGATTAATTAAAAAATGTTTTTTATTTAAGTACAGTTAATTTACAATGTTGTGTTACTTTCTGTTTGTTTATAGTTTCTATTGTGTCCCTTTCTGTATAACTGATTCACTTTGCTATACAAAGTGAATCAGTTATATAGCCTATAACATATATCCAGTCTTTGGAAAGATTTCCCCATATAGGTCATTACAGACTGTTGAGTACAGTTCTGTGTGGTGCTCAGTTCAGTTCAGTCCAGTCCCTCAGGCGTGTCCGACTCTTTCCGACCCCGTGAATCACAGCACACCAGGCCTCCCTGTCCATCACCAACTCCCGGAGTTCACTCAGACTCGCGTCCATTGTGTCCATGATGCCATCCAGCCATCTCACCCTCTGTCATCCCCTTCCCCTCCTGCCCCCAGTCCCTCCCAGCATCAGAGTCTTTTCCAATGAGTCAGCTCTTCGCATGAGGTGGCCAAAGTACTGGAGCTTCAGCTTTAGCATCTTTCCTTCCAAAGAAATCCCAGGGCTGATCTCTAAAATGGACTGGTTGGATCTCCTCGCAGTCCAAGGGACTCTCAAGAGTCTTCTCCAACACCACAGTTCAAACTCATCAATTCTTCGGCGCTCAGCCTTCTTCACAGTCCAAGTCTCACATCCACACATGACCCTGGAAAAACCATGGCCTTGACCAGACGGACCCTAGTCGGCAGAGCACTGTCTCTGCTCTTGAATGTGCCGTCCAGGTTGGTCCTTATTTGTTACTTATTTTATGTATTGTAGTGTGTACATGTCAGCCCCAAACTCCCAGTTTATCGCTTCTCCTGATTAATTTTCAAAAATTGAAAAAGAATCTTGTATCCTTGGGATAAACCTCGCTTGGTCATGGTTTATAATTCTTTTTGTATTTACTGAATTCTGTTTGCTATACCTTAAGGGTTTTTCTTTCTGTTCAGAGAGCTTCCTTCAGCTGTTTCATCCTTGGGGCACATCTGTTGGTGACGCTGTCCCTTAGTTTACTTTTATCTCAGATGTCTTGGTTTCCCTTCCTCTTTGAAGGATATTTGTATTGGATATTGGACTCTGAGTTGACAGTTCTTTTCTTTCAGTACTTGAAAACTGGTGTGTCTTTCTGACCTCTCTATATTCTGATGAAATATATGCTGCTATTTCAATAATTTTTCCCCTGTAGGTAAGGTGTTATTTCTGTCTCACTGCTTTCAAGGCTGTTCATCCTTTAGAGTTCAGAAGTCTAACTGTTTACATGTCTCACTGAGGGTTTCTTTGAGTTTGTCCTGTTGCTCAGATGTTTGCTCAGACTCTGAGTCTGTAAATGTATCTTTTACGAAATCTGGATATTTTCAGCCATTATTTCAAGTACTTTTCAGCTCAGATCTCTTCAATGACATGAATGTTAACTCTTGAGTTATAGACCCACAGGTCCCTGAGGCTCTGTTCATTTTTCTTTTGCAGTTTATTTTTCTCCTTGTCATTCAGATTGGGTAGTTTCTATTTGTGTATCTTCTGGGTCACTGCTTTTTTCTGTCTACACAATTCTGCTGAACCCATCTCTTGGTTTTTGTATTTTAGTAATTGTATTTTTCAGTTCTGAAATTTCCTTTTAGAAATTTCAGATCTTTGCTGAGCTCCCCACCCCCACCTTTTTTTTTTTAACCAAGACACAGTAGTGGTAAGGAAGAAAGTTCCAGCTACTTACCCAACCTCCTCTTGACACCACCCTGATGAGGATGTTGGGATGCTTGGTTATATCTTGGTGAGAGAAGATGTCTTATCTACCCTGGGTCTCTGCTGGCGTGGGTAGGGATGTGACCACAGGCTTTTCACGTGGTGCTGTGGTTCAGTGATGAAGAATCTACCTGCCATTCAGGAGACACAGAGACGCACGTTTGATCCCTGGGTCGGGAAGATCCCCTGGCAGAGGGCATGCCAACTCACTCCGGTATTTTGGCCAGGGAAATTCCATGGACAGACGAGCCTGGTGGGCTACAGTCCATAGGGTCCCAGAGAGTCGGATACGACTGGAGCAGCCAAGCGCAGCAGAGCGTGAGCACACGTCTGTCTGGAGGAGGCGATTGTTGTTCTTTACTTTCTAGGCTGACGCTTTCCGCTCCTCTGCTTAGGAACAGCAAGCTTCTCTTGGAGCTTGTGTTCACTTCCTGATGTTTCTGGATTTGCCAGTTCTTGGGCTCCACCTTTGGATTATATGAGGCAAAAAGAAAACTCAGGAGACTTCACAAGACGCCATTCCTTGAATCCTGAGACCCCTCGCTAGTCTGCCTTCTTCTTTCTGCCTTTGAAAGTCTCTTGTTTGTTTATACAAAATATGCAGAGCCTTTACTTGTCCTTATTGGAAAAGTACCTTTACTCTAGCTTCTGAGAAGTGTAAGCTGCTGCTTCTTAAGAAAATCCTTTTATTATTTTAATAGGGTCTTGCTGGAAAAGGAACTTGACCTAAGTATTCAGTCAGTCCACACCTTTATTACTTCTTAATATTTTATTACATTTGTGTGAATTAGGCAGATTGAATATATTATTTGCTTAGTGCTTATATATTATTCATGGCACACATCTTATGTGGAAGAGCCTTTGGGAAATAATTGAGAGCATGAAGCTTTGCTTGCCTAGGGTTTCTCAAAAAGTTCCCTGTGATAAATGAGTTCCTTCTGTGTTACTCCCCAAAAAGATTAGTTTGCTTCTTGGTGAATTTCTTTAGGGTAGTTGATGTAGAAGATGATACTGTAATACTATAACCTAATTTTTTAAGTTAAAACGACCTTTTATTTTATGCCAGGAGGCTATAAACTGTAAATCTTTAAATTTATCTTGACTTGTTAAAAAATAACTTAAGTATTTTTTTAGGAATGGTATCTTTTATATTAGATTATATCAAAGTGCTAACATTTTAAAGAATCACAGGAAGTCTTAAGTCTGTTAATTCAGTTGTGATAGTGTTAGGGATGTTCTGGTGCTTACCCAGGTCGCACGGTAGCTTAAGGATTTGGCTTCTAGAGCCAGCTTCAGTGCTTACTGGTGACCTTGGGGCTGGGTTTCTTCCATCCATAAGGTATGAATCATCACAGTTACACGAGTTCATAAGGTGATTGTGATGATGTGATTTGTTTTGAACTTGTGAAAACTGAAAATATTTTTCTATTTTATCATAAAACTTTAAAAAATGTCCATTCTACTAGTAACAGCATCTAATACAACTTGATACAGTTCTGCGGAGATTAGACTGAAGAGTTAGGAAACCTGAGTTCCACTCCAAGCTTTCCCGTATAGCTGCCTGACTTCTGGCAAGTAGCCTTGCTTCATCCTTTTCTATCTTATTTTACTCACTTATAAAAGTAGGATTGAGTTTGAACTAGTTGATCTTTAATATTCCTTCTGTTTCTTCCATTCCGGCGTTTTATTTTTGTCTCAGTGAATCATGATTGAGTTCATGAGGAGAGTGCATTTTACAGCCTGGAGAAGAAAAGGGTTTGGGGTGAGGAGGACAAGATAATTTTACAGAAACTTTTAAGCACTAATGTATTGAAAGTAATTAAGTTTGTTCTCACAAGACTGCTGCGGCTGCTGCTGCTGCTGCTAAGTCACTTCAGTCATATCCGACTCTGTGCGACCCCATAGGCGGCAGCCCACCAGGCTCCCCGTCCCTGGGATTCTCCAGGCAAGAACACTGGAGTGGGTGGCCATTTCCTTCTCCAGTGCATGAAAGGGAAAAGTGAAAGTGAAGTCTCTCAGTCGTGTCCGACTCTTAGCGACCCCATGGACTGCACCCCACCAGGCTCCTCCACCCATGGGATTTTCCAGGCAAGAGGACTGGAGTGGGGTGCCACTGCCATTTCCGTCTCGCAGTACTAATTGAGGGCAAAACTAATGTCTGTGGGTGGAAGGAGGGCCGCTTTTGTCTCGGGGTGATGGACACACTTCTAACGTTTATTAATGCTCCCGACAGCATTGAGATGGGCCCCCTCCAGTGCTGGATGCCTCGTAACCCTGCAGGGACGAACGTCAAGGTCAGACCGGCAAATGGTGTATCGGAGTCAGGTCAAAATTATTGAAGTCTCAGCCAGGGATGGTGCTGGATGAGTTCCCTAACTTTCTGGCCTCCCATGGGTGAAAGTCATGCCATGATAAAATTGTTACAGTAATCAAGAAAAAAGATACTGTAGTGTGCCACAGAGGTAACTAACCTTAACTGAATTATAATAATGGCATTTTATATCTTAAATCCCTTTTTATCTGCAGGTTTTTGNGCTCGTCTAATTAGCTGGAGAGTTGCCAAGGGGAAGGTGGATTCAGTGGGGAGTAGGGTGGGGCTGGAGTCAGGTGTGGCCCTGGGCAGTGGCTGAGGCTGCAGCGCGCAGATGGGTGTGTTTTTTGGTGGCAGCTGATGATTAGACTTAAAAACAAATGCTCCTTGATGGAGCCTGAGATGACGGTGGCACCGGTGGCCCTGGCACACGGCACTCATCAGGCAGGTGGCTTCTCTCTGTTTCCTGAAGCCTGCCTTGCGAGTCTGGAGTGTTGAAAGGAAGCGCTTTTCTCCCTAATGTTTTTATTTGAAAGAAGCAAAGGAAAGAGAAGCGGCATCTTGGTGAACTTCCATATTCAATTTAGATTTCATCTTTGAGGCGACTTCAGTAGCTGGATAAAGCCAGTTTTTTTTTTTTTTTTTTTAATGTATATGAAATGAGATGGGAGAATTTGTAAATATTAAGCAGCAGATGTTTAATGAGTGCAACTGGGGATGGTGCCATGCCCTCAAGAAATGCTCAGAGTGCTGAGAGGGAGCCAGAACAGGTAATTGCAAATATGCCACCTGGGAAGGAGTGGGGGCTCTGTCTGGGTAGGGGCAGGTGGTAAGGGGTGGGCAGATAGGTCACCTTGAGACTAGGACAGGTGTTTGCAGTCCTTGTTTTATTAATTTCCAGCCAGTGTTCATAGTTAGTACTTTTTCCTGGGTACTGCTGATTGTTTTTTACCTGATTGGAGTCACCCTGAATGCCTGTTTTTATAAGCTTTATTCTCTTAACATTTATTGCATGACATTTCCCATTTTTAGTACCTTTTATGGACTGCATATTGCATTTTATGATTATGTCTTAGTTTATTTAACCACTTCCCTGTTGCTTAACGTATAGCTTATTTTAAAGAACTTTGCTACTGGAAATATCCTTTGATGAATAACTTTGGGTGTACACTTGAGTCCACAGTTCAGATGGTTTCCTTGGGATAGTGTCATGAACTGGGTGAAGTGGTGTGGATATTTTTAAGATTCTTAGATTATACTGCTGAAGTGCAGCTGAAAGCTTCTGATTACCATTCCCACGAGCAGGACGTTGAGTGGCCGTTTTAGGATATTCTTGCCAATGTTGGGTGTTTTAAAAAAGAAATAACTGCTTTAACAGATGGAAAACATCTCATTGTTATCTTCCTTGCCTGTTTAAATTATTAGTGAAGTTGGCTTTTTGTTATTGTTTTTCCTTTGAAAGTACATTAGTTCCTTTTGTGGATTGGCTGCACAAGTTTTTCCCCATTAATCTTTTGGGGGTGTTACTGCTTTTTTCTGATTCCTTTATACAATTTGTTTATATATTGAGGGAAGTGATCATTTGTCCTTCGTGTTTATCCAGACACTTTTCCAATTTTACAGTTGTGGCTTTTGCTTTATGTGTGACTTTTAATTTTGATATGATTTCAGATTTAGAGAAAACGTGTAAGAGTACAAAGAACTGCCACATATCCTTTACTAAGATTTACCAATTGTTAGAAATTTACCCCACTAGCTTTATCATTCTCTCTCTATGCATATATATAGATACATTTTTTTCTGATTTGAGTCTAAGTTGTGTATTTCTTAAGACCTGGGACAATCTCTTATATGACCATATAAAAATTTAATAATTAATGCAGCACTGTTATCTGATTCAGGCTTCATAGTGCCTTTCCAGCAGTTGCCCCTGTAATGTCCTTTACTGTTCTTGAGTCCCCTGTTCAGTGTCCCGTCCAGAATTACACTGAATTTGATTGTCGTGTGTCTTTAGTCTCTTTTGATATGGAGTAGTTCCTTAACCTGTATTTTTCACTCTTGACATTTGACCTTTTTGAAGACTATGGACCAGTTTTTTTCTTTTTTCTTTTTCCCTCCAGAATGTTTCCCAATTTGTGTTTCTCTGAAATTCCCTCCTGGTTAGATTCAGGGTATACACTGTAGATAGAGTTACAGGAAAGTGATTTTATTGTTCTCAGCACAAGACGTTTGGAGCCCCCAATGCTAGTTTGTTCCAATATTGATGATGACTTTGGACACTTGATTAAATCACTATTTTCCAAATTTCTCTACTGCCAAGATACAGATTTTTCCTTTGAAGTTATTAAGTATCGGAAAGTGGAAGTGTCAGTCCCTCAGTGGTGTCTGACTCTTTGCTCCTCTGTGGACTGTAGCCTGCCAGGCTCCTCTGTCCATGGGGTTCTCCAGGCAAGAACGCTGGAGTGGGTAGCCATTCCCTTCTCCAGAGGGTCTTCCTGACCCAGGGATCGAACCCAGGTCTCCTGCATTGCAGGCAGATTCTTTACTGACTCAGCCACCAGGGAATCCTATCCTTTTTGAACATTCACCCACATGTTTTTGCGTCCAGTGATGATTTTAGCATCTAGTAGTGAAATACTTTCTTCCTTCTGTATTTACTTGGAGAAGGAAATGGCAACCCACTCCAGTACTCTTGCCTAGAAAATTCCATGGATGGAGGAGCCTTGCCTGGTGGCTCAGATGGTAAAGAGTCTGCCTGCAATGCAGGAGACGTGGGTTCGATCCTTGGGTTGGGAAGATCCCCTGGAGGAGGGCGTGGCAGTCCCCTCCAGTATTCTTACCTGGAGAATCCTCGTGGACAGAGGATCCTGATGGGCTGCAGTCCATGAGGTCACAAAGAGTCAGATGCAGCTGAGTGGCACGGCACTTGATTATTTAGTGGCCTATAGTTCATACTTAGATTATTTTATATATCTCCATAATCCTTTGAACATTTTTTGCTTTTTGGTGCAACAAGCTACTCTGGGCCCATTCTTGGGCCTCAGCCCTCAAGTCAGCTTTCCTTCAGGGAGCCTTGCTCCTGTTGCTGGGAAATAGGTCTGGTGTTTGGTGCACGCAGCTAGCGCCATTACTTCTGCTCCTGCTTTGTGGACAGAGCCAGGATGTGTTTGTGGGTGTGTAGACACACATACGCACGCACACATACATTTGTGGGTTTTACTTACATAGTTTAAAAACTGTCAGCTCGTATTGATACTGCCCAGTGTTAATTAAGACATTCTGGTGCCCCTCCTTATATTGAATGTGTCATATGCTTTTGCATCTTGTTTATACACAAGGTATAAAGATATTCTCCTGTGTTTATTTCTAGGAGTTTCATAGTCTTGGCTTTAGGTTAAAATAAAGAGGTACAAACTTTCAGTTACAAAATAAATGATCATAGGTATGAAGTATAATGTAATGAGTAATTATATAATGTCTTTGTATAGTGACATAACGTGCTTATCATGGTGATCATTTTGAAATGTATAGAAATACTGAATCACTGTGTTGTGTACCAGGAATCAACATAGTGTTGTAGGTCAATTATACTTCAACAACAAGCAAACTTGTAGAGAAAGAGATGAGATTGTTGTTATTGGAGGCGAGATGGGGGGTGGAGAGAGAAACTGAATGAAGGTAGTTGAAAGGTACAGACACTCATGTAAATGATACTTAGGGATGTCATGCACAACATGATAAATACAGTTAACACTCCTACATGTTATATATGAACGTTGTTAAGGGATTAAGTCCTAAGCGTTCTCATCACAAGGGAGGAAATGTATTTTTCTCTTCCTTTAATATTGTATCTGTGTGAGATGGTGTGTGTCCACTAAGCTTGTTGTGGTAATGTTTCATGATGTAGGTCAAATCCTTATGCTGTGTACCTTAAATCTACACAGTGCTTTATGTTAATTGTACCTCAGTAAGACTAGAAGGGAAAAAGAATTGCTGTCTGTACTGAACTAAAACTTTTGAAGTTTACTGTCTCATTAAAACCTGATACTTTGAAACTGACTTGGAAAAATAGCATGTTAAAAGTAAAATTCTGAGCATGAAACTTACTTTGTAAATTTTGACATCAGAAGACTATTTTATTCTTAAAAGTAAATGCATCAAAAATGTAAAAAAGATTTGGGATCCATCTCAAATTATTTTTGGTTTATGACATCAGGGGTTAAAATTGATCATTTTTTCTATATGAGCATCCAGTTGCTTCAGCACTGTTTGTTGAAAAGGATTTCCATTTTCTGTTGAATTGCTTTTGTGCCGAAAATCGGGTGACAGTGTCAGTGTGAGTCTATTCCCGGACTCTCTGTTTTGATTGATTTGCCTGTCGTTAGACCCAGACCATACTTTGATGATTACCGTGGCTTTACAATAAGTCTTGAAGTGTAAATCCTTCAACTTATTCTTTTCTAAGATTGTTTTGGCTCTTTTACACCCTTCACATTTTCCTGTATGTTTTAGAATCAAATGGCCAATTTCTGCAAAAACATCTGTTTGGAATATGAACAGAATTCTGGGCAGAATCACCCTCTTTACAGTAATGAATTTTCCAGATTACAAACAAGGTGTGTGTCCCCATGCCCTTGGATGTTTAATTTCTCATCAGTGTATTTTAGTTTTCAGTATGTGAGACATGCATGTCTTTCGTAAAGATGATTCATAATTAATCTGCTTTTGACATTAAGATGAAATTTTAAAATTTCATTTTCATTTTGTTGTTAGTCTGTAGAAATATATTTGGATTTTGTAGAATGACCTTGCATCCTGCAGCCTTGCTAAATTGACTTAGATTAATCTGGCTAGACTAATTTACATTTCCTAGAAATTTCTTAGTAATTATGTTCTCTGTGAAAAGAGAGAGTTTTATACCTTCTTTTCCAATTTTTAGCCCTTATATTTCTTTTCCTTGCCATATTACACTGGCTAGGACCTTCTGTCTGTTGTTCACTAGAAGTGGTAAGAATGGGCGTCCTTCCCTTGTTGCCAATCAAGTGGAAAGGGCTCAGGGTTTCACTATCAAGTGTATTATCTGCCGTAGGTTTATATGGTTAAGGAAGTTTCTCTGTGTCTGATGTGCTGAGGTTGTTTTTACACTCAGCGTGGATATTGACTTTTGTTACGTGCTTTTGCTGCGTCAGTTATTCTGTGACATGACGCTGGCTTTCAGATATTAGTGTGACTTTATGCTCCTGGGATAGGCTCCACTTGGTCATGATATATACTGTTTTTATAAGTTGCTGATCTTTCCAGTAGTTTGCTAAGGATGTTTTCATCTGGGTTCACGAACTGTCCTGCACTGGAGAAGGAAACGGCAGCCCACTCCAGTGTTCTTGCCTGGAGAATCCCAGGGATGGGGGCGCCTGGTGGGCTGCCGTCTGTGGGGTCGCACAGAGTCGGACGCGACTGACGCACCTCAGCAGCAGCAGCAGCAGCGTGAACTGTGTGATGGTTTGTAGTTTTTTTTTTTTCTTGATTAGATTTTTCTGATAGTTTTACGCAAAGCATGTAAATGAGGTGGGAATTATTCTCTTCCTTATTGTTTGATAGGATTCACTAGTGAACCCATCCGAGCTTTGAGTCTTCTTTTTGCAGAAGGGCAGACTAACCAGCTAATTTGTTTAAGGGATGTATTGCTGTTCCGGTTTTTAGAATTTCGCCATGTGTCAGTTGTGGAAAGCTGTGTATTCTCTTTTTCCGTTCTCCCTACTGTAGACCTGTGTTTTTAAACTCAAAGTGTATCTCTTTGCATATCTTGCAGGGTATGGTTGGGTCTTGATCTTTTGCTTTTTTTCTTTATCCCCATTCTGACAGTCTGTACCTTTTAATTGGAGTCCCTTTATATTTAATGTACTTACTGATACACAGTTGATTCTCTTTATTCATACATTCTATCTCTGTGAATATAGCATAGAATCTATAAGCCTACTCACTAAAATTTAATTCTGACCCCAGGTCAGTACTGACGGTGCTCTCAGCGCCACTCACGGACACGCACGAAGCAGGGAAGTTTTTGAGTCGTCTGGTATTCAGGCTGTGAACTGATGCTGAACAGGTCATGCTCTGCCTTCTCGTTGCATTTCTCACACTGTCCTTTCTGTCGTCTACTCAGGGCCATGCTTTTCACGTCTCATGGTTCTTTTTTGATGATTGCACTGTTTAAAATGGCCCTGAGCACAGTGCTGAGACGCTGCCTAGCGTGCCTTACAGACGAGACAGGCTTGTCCTAGGCAAGCTTCCTCCGGCAGGAGTTAAAATACTAGTGATCATGAGTTCAGTGTTGATGAATGGACAAAGCATATTTGCTAAATAAGGTGTCTTCAAACACAAGCAAACTAAGACAGGCTTATGTATCGATGGTTGGCTGAAGTGTTGTGACCCGAGGCTCCGTGGAACCTAACCCTGTATCTCCCCTAGAGCCGTGCTTCTGGGTGCACTGACCCCATGTTCCTGCCGACTTTATAGAGGACAGCGGCGCGCAGTGGGGCTGCCTGAAGTCGGGCGTAGACCTCTCCTCCCCTCCCTTTTCCGGTTCTCTCTTACTCCCTTACTCTACTGATTGTTCTTGATGTCCCATTTAATAACTTATTTTTAGTGCTTGCATTTGCCATTGCAGCATTCATCCTCAACTTACTGCAGTCTGTCCTACTCTCATAATCAATGTTTTACCAATTCTTGTAAAATAGAAGCACTTTGCAACAATATGATCCACTCTTGTCACACTCATCGTGCTGTTGTTTTCATATATTTTACGTAAATCCACATTGTAAGCCTCCATGTTACACTTGCTGCGTGAAGAGGAGAGAATGAGAGCGAGTTCTTTGTTAATCCGCGTATTTCCATCTGTGTTACCCTTTTCCTTCTGTAGATTCTAGGCTTTCTCTGGCATCGTTTGCTGGAAATAGATTCCCTTAGTTTTTGTTCATCTGGACTTCTTTATTTTGCTTGATTTTTGAAGGATATTTTTGCTGCCTATGGAATTCTTTCAGCATTATGCTTATCATTTCCTTGTTTTCTGGCGTTTTTCTGATAGGAAGTGATAAGTCATACTGCAGTTATTGTTACTGTTGTCATTGTTGTTATTTCTTTCTAGGTGCTTTCAAGATTTTTCTCTTTGTTTCTGCTTTCCAGCAGTTCATGATGCTCAGATGCAGTTCTGTTTATATCGATCCTACGTAGGTTCTTTCCTTTTCTCCTTTGCCTTTTGCTTCTCTTCTTTTCTCAGCTATTTGTAAGTCCAACTCAGACAACCATTTTGCCTTTTTGCATTTCCTTTTCTTGGGGATGGTCTTGATCCCTGCCTCCTGTACAATGTCATGATCGTCTGTCCCTGGTTCTTCAGACACTCTATCAGGTCTAATCCCTTGAATCTATTTCTCACTTCCACTGTATAATCATAAGGGATTTGATTTAGATGATACCTGAATGATCTAGTGGTTTTCCCTACTTTCTTCAATTTAAGTCTGAATTTGGCAATAAGGAGTTCATGATCTGAGCTACAATCAGCTCCTGGTCTTGTTTTCGCTGACTGTATAGAGCTTCTCCATCTTTGGCTGCAAAGAACATAATCAGTCTGATTTTGGTGTTGACCATCTGGTGATGTCCATGTGTAGAGTCTTCTCTTGTGTTGTTGGAAGTGGGAGTTTGCTATAACCAGTGTGTTCTCTTGGCAAAACTGTTAGCCTTTGCCCTGACTTTGTTTTGTATTCCAAGGCCAAAATTCGCCTGTTACTCCAGGTATCTCTTGACTTCCTGCTTTTGCATTCGAGTCCCCGGAGATGAAAAGGACGTCTTTTTTGGGTGCTACTTCTAGAAGGTCTTGCACGTCTTCATAGAACCGTTCAACTTCGGTTTCTTCAGCGTTACTGGTCAGGGCATAGACTTGGATTACTGTAATATTTTATGGTTTGACTTGAAAACAAACGAAATCATTCTGTCATTTTTGAGATTGCAATCAAGTACTGAATTTCTGGATCTCTTGTTGACTATGATGGCTACTCCATGTCTTTTAAGGGATTCTTGCCCACAGTAATAGCTATAATGGTCATCTGAGTTAAATTCACCCATTCCAGTCCATTTTAGTTCACTGATTTCTACAATGTTGACGTTCACTCTTGCCATCTCCTGTTTGACCACTTCCAATTTGCCTTGATTCATGGACCTAACATTCCAGGTTCCTATGTAATATTGCTCTTTATAGCATTAGACTTTACTTCCACCACCAATCACATCCACAACTGGGTGTTGTTTTTGCTTTGGCTCATCTCTTCATTCTTTCTGGAGTTATTTCTCCGCTGATCCAAAGAATAGCAAGCAATAGAAGAGTTCTTCAAAGAATAGCAGAGTTCCAGAGAATAGCAAGGAGAGATAAGAAAGCCTTTCTCAGCGATCGATGCAAAGAAATTGAGGAAAACAATAGAATGGGAAAGACTAGAGATCTCTTCAAGAAAATTAGAGATACCAAGGGAACATTTCATGCAAAGATGGGCATAATGAAGGACAGAAATAGTATGGACCTAACAGAAACAGAAGGTGTTAAGAAGAGGTGGCAAGAATACACAGAAGAACTGTACAAAAAAGATCTTCACGACCAAGATAAGCACAATGGTGTGATCACTCACCCAGACATCCTGGAATGTGAAGTCAAGTGGGCCTTAGAAAGCATCACTAGGAACAAAGCTAGTGGAAGTGATGGAATTCCAGTTGAGCTATTTCAAATCCTGAAAGATGATGCTGTGAAAGTGCTGCACTCACCATGCCAGCAAAATTGGAAAACTTAGCAGTGGCCACAGGACTGGAAAAGGTCAGTTTTCATTCCAATCCCAAAGAAAGGCAATGCCAAAGAATGCTCAAACTACCACACAATTGCACTCATCTCACACACTAGTAAAGTAATGCTCAAAATTCTCTAAGCCAGGCTTCAGCAATACGTGAACTGTGAAATTCCTGATGTTCAAGCTGGTTTTAGAAAAGGCAGAGGAACCAGAGATCAAATTGCCAACATCCACTGAGTCATCGAAAAAGCAAGAGAGTTCCAGAAAAATATATACTTCTGTTTTATTGGCAAAGCCTTTAACTGTGTGAATCACCACAAACTGGAAAACTCTTAAAGAGATGGGAATACCAGACCACCTGACCTGCCTCCTGAGAGATCTGTATGCCGGTCAAGAAGCAACAGTTAGAACTGAAAATATACTGGTTCCAAATCGGGAAAGGAGTACGTCAAGGCTGTATATTGTCACCCTGCTTATTTACCTTACATGCAGAGTACATCCTGTGAAACGCTGGGCTGGAAGAAGCACAAGCTGGAATCAAGATTGCCAGGAGAAATATCAGTAACCTCAGATACACAGATGACGTTACCCTTATGGCAGAAGGTGAAGAAGAACTAAAGAGCCTCTTGATGAAAGTGAAAGAGCAGAGTGAAAAAGTTGGCTTAAAGCTCAACATTCAAAAAAATAAGATCATGGCATCCAGTCCCATCAGTTCATGGCAAATAGATGGGGAAACAATGGAAACAGTGACAGACTTTATTTTCTTGGGCTCCCAAATCACTACAGATGGTGACCGAAGCCATGAAATTAAAAGACGCTTGCTCCTTGGAAGAAAAGTTATGACCAACCTAGACAGTATATTAAAAAGCAGAGACATTACTTTGCCAACAAAGGTCCGTCTAGTCAAAGCTATGGTTTTTCCAGTATTCATGTATGGATGTGAGAATTGGACTATAAAGAAGGCTGAGCGTCGAGGAATTGATGCTTTTGAATTGTGGTTCAAAAGCAAGGAGATCCAACCAGTCCATCCTAAAGAAATTAGTCCTGAATATTCATTGGAAGGACTGATGCTGAAGCTGAAATTCCAATGCTTTGGCCACCTGATGTGAAGAGCTGACTCACTGGAAAAGACCCTGATGCTAGAAGATTGAAAGCAGGAGGAGAAGGGGATGACAGAGGATGAGATAATTGGATGGCATCACCGACTCAGTGGACATGAGTTTGAGTGAGCTTCGGGAGTTGGTGATGGACAGGGAAGCCTGGCGTGCTGCAGTCCATGGCATCGCAGAGTCAGACACGACTGAGTGACTGAACTGAACTGAATGTAGCGTTCACTGTTTCTTGGGTTTATAATATAAGTCAGTGTCTTTTAATCTAATTTGCGAGGTTTCCAGCTATTGGACCTTCAAATACTTTCTCTGCTCCAGTATCACTCTTCGCCATCTCCAGTTATACATATATTATACTGGTTGATGTTATTTCACAGCTTTGTGAGAGTGTTCATTTTTCTACAGTCTTTTTTTTTTCCAGCTTGGATAATTTACATTAGTCTGTTCTTCAGTTTCCTAACTTTTCCATTGTCTCCAAACTACTGTTTAGGATCATCCATTAAGTTTTCATTCTTTTAAGTTCTAGGATTTTTGTTTGGTTCTGTTTAATAATTTTCATTTCTCAGTTGAGATTTCCGTTCTTTAAGACCATGTTTTCTGAACTTTCACTTACAGTGAGTAACAGATAAAATAGGCTTATTTGTTGTTGTTAGAGCCATTCTTGTTTTCTTTTGGTTAATATTTAACATTTTAAATTCTTTTATTTTCAGCTCTTTGTGTTGTTATTCATCATGTGTCTTCTGTAAGCAGTATATAACTGAAACTATTTGTATTTTATAAAAGTATCTCATAAGTTGTGTTTTAATTAGCAGTTTAAGTAAATTTTGATTGTGAGCTTTTCTTCTTATTCAGATTTAATCTGTGAGAGTCCAGAGGACCTTAATTGAAGACATTTTCCTCAAGAGACCATTTGAATAGGAATTCTGCCAGGAGGCAGGGTAATATACCTTTGTCATGGATAACATTGTCCACCTTCCAGAGTACAGTACCTAAGTGCTCCTCACAGGCGCATTTCATTCTCCCGATTGTGGGGGGAAAGGGGCTCTGACCATCTCTTGGCTGCTTAGCTGTCCCCTCCTAGCTCTGCTTCGCCTTAGCTCCTCACTCCTCCGGAGCTGCCCACTGCTCACGCCCCAGACCCGTGGGAGGCCTGCCGTGTCCCTGGCCCCCGAGCCACTCTCAGCTTTGTGGCTGACAGCTGCTGCCTCCTCGCGGCCTGTTCTTCGAGCTTCCATCGCTCTACAGTCTTTCTGAGAAGTGCCGTTAGCTCTGTATTCATAACCCCCTTGTCTTCTGCAGCGCAGTGTGAACAGCAGGCAGCGTGCTCTCCAGACCACATTCTGTTCTCATGCTCTGTGGCTCTCTTTGGACTAAACTTAGACTTTGGTTTAGAATGAATGGCGCCCCACCCTCTGTCCTCCCCACCTCTCTGAGAGTTCCCAGACTTCTGTAAACTGGCCTTTAGCCGGACTGACCCTGCGCATACCCTCAGTCATGTGCAAAATCCCTCTTATCTTTCCTGGAGCCATCCCAGTGCAGGCTCAGCTGGGAGTCAGGCTTTGGAAGAAAATGTATGTAAGTGATTTTCAAAGCTAGTGATTTAATCAGGGTTCATCTTTCTAAAATAGAAACACCAAAGTTACATTCAAAGTGTAGTAACAGGCAGAAAAATATCAGCGATACTTTTATTTGTTAAGCACTGACACTGCGGTAGGTTATTCTACGAGATTTACAGTTACTATTATTTTGTAGGCCTGAAGGCATATTTAGCTAAAAGTCTGTTGCATGAGGCTCGGCACAGGGCGCCTGTTAGATGGGCGCTGTATGCCTCCCAGCACTCTCGCCATCCTGCCTGTGGGCAGCCGGGAGTGGTAAGCCCCTGTCGAGCGCAGCCACCGGAGCCCGCTGCCCCGTCGGCGCCGCTGCCCCGCGTGACTGGCCTCAGCCGTGGGCCGCCTCTGCTGGCTCCTCTCTTGCGTGCAGTGACTGGGAAGCTCTGTTCCAGCTGTGTCCCCTCTGCACAGGGCTTCAGCTGGGTCTTCTGCTCATAGTCATACTTCTGACCTCTTCCGTTTCCTTGAACGATTGTTTCTTTAATCTGCTGTTATTCTGCCAGTAGTCCACAAAGTTCATGGCGAAAATAATTTTACTTCATGTATAGAATAAAATAGGCAGTGGGTAGGAGGTATTAAGAACAAGCATCTTTTTTGCTGTTGGTTTCTTTTTTTCTTCAAGTTTTGTTGAGGTCTAATTGGCATACAGCACTGTATAAGTTAAGGTATACAGAAAAATGATTTGATTTGCATGCATCATGAAACGATTACTACCATAACTTCGGTGAATTTATTGCATCTTTTGTTTAAAGGGTATAGAGTTTCAGTTTTAGAAATTGAAAATGTTTTGGACATCTTTTCCTCACAATGTGAATATAATTAATACGACTGAACTGTACCTTTAAAATGGCTAATTTCATAAATTTTGTTACTTTTTTTCCCCTACACTAAAAAAAAGAGTATCTTTTGTGGAATATAGATTTAAACGGTTAAGGGCAGAGTTCTGAATTTTTTTTACCTTATCCATTGTACTTGGTTCTATTTATTCATCCTTTACCACAGATTGAATCAACAGATTAGGGTTATTGGAGGGTCCAGAGCAGAGGAGATATTTAGCAAGCAGAATTTATAGGTGCTCAGAAAATATTGGCTGAGTTATTTTGGTGTCCGGGTCATGCTGGCTTTCTTGTCTATATGAAAATACATGCTTGTCTGTTTCTTTGATTCAGATGTTTTATGTGTCTTCCCCAAGAGAAGGGTTTTATGATGAGGTGAAAATCTCTGAGAAGTGATAGCTGACTTTAAAAGCAAATGACTGTTTCCTGGTTTACATTCATATTATTTTTAAATTAGATCTTGGGTTGCTTGGGCTTCCGTTGTTGCTCAGCTGGTAAAGAACCCGCCAGCAATGAGGGAGACCTAGGTTCCATCCCTGGGTTGGGAATATCCCCTGGAGAAGGGAAAGGCTCCCCACTCCAGTGTTCTGGCCTGGAGAATTCCGTGGACCGTGGAGACCATGGGTCCCCAAAGAGTCAGACGCGACTGAGCGACTTGCACTGGGTTACTGCTTTGATGACTGACTGAAAAGGTTTTCTCACTATAGTTTTTTCCCACTGAAAAGTGATATCTGGAGGGAGAAAACTGAGTTTCAGGATCATAGAGCAAACAGGAAACTAAAGACTTTTACATTGTACCACCTGTGCAAATTAATGTTAAAATTCCCAATTCTTAATAGACTTTAACCACCTTTGGGATTTACCCAGAGGGAAATGGGGCCAGAGTTGCTTTTCTTTCTTTCAGCTTATGCTTTGTAATACATTATCATGCAGATCGCAGTAATTAAGGCAGAAAGATTAGGAAGCTGGGAGGACTCAAGGTTTAGTCATAAAGAAACACCAGTTAAATTTTCAGAAACATTTCACCCGTGCTCTGTGTAGAACACTGTGGGGAACGCGTAAAAGAAATGCATGCCGACCCAGAGCACTGCAGGGAAGGCTGAAGAAATGCGTAACGGTCCAAAGAGGCTTCAGCCTTTTTAGTGGGCCAAGGGTTCTATACTGTAAGGAACGATCTGTGACTAGACAGTGTTTTGTTTCAGGGTTCGCCAAAGAAACAGAACCAATAGCACATAAAAAGGTAGATGGATGGAGAGAGGTTCTTACTGATAAACTTTAAGAAATTGGCTCATGTTATTGTAGAGGCTACCAGACTGGGGAGATGAGAGAAGAGTTGAATCTGAAACGTGAGACCACAGGTCTACTGGCAGAATTCTCTCTTCTTCCAAGAGAGGCGAGGGGTTTTTTGTTTTCAGGCCTTCATGTGATCAGATGAGTCCTACCCACAGCATAGGCCCTTCCCTAGTGGCTCTCACAGTAAAGAATCTGACTGCAATGCAGGAGACTCGGGTTTGATCCCTGGAGGAGGGCATGGCAACCCACTCCAGTGTTCCTGCCTGGGGAATCCCATGGACAGAGGAGCCTGGCGGGCTGCAGTCCACGGGGTCGCACAGAGTCGGACATGACACGTTATGGAGAGTAATATCTTTTACACAAAGTCTCTTGATTTAAATGTTAATCATGTCTGTGAATATACCTTCACAGAAACATCTCGAAGAATAATTGACCAAACATCTGCGTACTGTGGCCTGTTCAAGTTGATACGTGAAATTGGCCAGCATGTATATTGAAGAAGCATTTTGTGTATAATTAAATGTCAAACTGTAAAGAATATTGGGTACATGTTGTGGGTGGTAAGATAGAAGTGGGGGAACCTATTTTGATGTTTCTTTGCTCACAGAGGAGATAAATTTTAAGATTTGCTCTGAAGGCCAGGAAGTTTTGGGCCTGGTGTGCAGAGTGTATACAATCTCCCGAGAGGGTGGTAGAATGAACAGGGGTGGAGCTGACCGTGGCAGGGCAGGAGAGGATTTGTCCTGGCTGGAGAGAGATTTCTTAGGTGGTAAGGCAGCATTACTTTGCCAACAAAGGTCCGTCTAGTCAAGGCTATGGTTTTTCGAGTACCCATGTATGGATGTGAGAGTTGGACTGTGAAGAAAGCTGAGCGCCAAAGAATTGATGCTTTTGAACGGTGCTGGGGAAGACTCTTGAGAGTCCCTTGGACTGCAAGGAGATCCAACCAGTCCATTCTAGAGGAGATCAGTCCTGGGTTTTCATTGGAGGGACTGATGCTGGAGCTGAAACTCTAGTACTTTGGCCACCTCATGCAAAGACTTGACACATTGGAAAAGACGCTGATGCTGGGAGGGCTTGGGGGCAGGAGGAGAAGGGGATGACAGAGGATGAGATGGCTAGATGCATCACCGACTCAATGGACATGGGTTTGAGTGAACTCTGGGAATTGGTGATGGACAGGGAGGCCTGGCGTGCTGCAGTTCATGGGGTTGCAAAGAGTTGGACACGACTGAGCGACTAAACTGAACTGAACTGAAGGCAGGCCCTGCTCTGATTTCTCTGCCTTGCTTACTGTGTTAAGTAGAGAAGATGCTTGCTCCAGCCTGAGATGACAGATGGCTGGTGCTGGGCTGTCTGTACCACCAGCATTATATGCTACATTATACAGTGTAATGAGATGAGAATTCTTCTGTGTAAAGCATTTCAAATGAGATAGAGCTGCCTTAGATTTTTCTGTTATAAAATATGCCCAGAATTCTTTCTTCAGTTAGTTTAATGAATTGCTTCAAAGGATGTATATGTTTGTGAAGAAACATAAGATCTTCAAATGATGTGAACTGCTACCAGTAATAATTGTAATCTTTAAGCCTTGAAAGGTTTTTGGATCCATTCTGAAGTAGAAAGAGAGCCCAGTAACTCCCCCTCCCCCACATTACAAATTAAGGAACATAATCAAATTTTTAGATGTAATTGGTGTAAAGACACTTTATAATAAAAATTCTACCAATGAAAGTAGTTATCAGAGAGAAGAATAGCAAAGACAATGTGTGTGAAATAACGGCACAAAACCGCCTGAGTGACTCACCTCTCCGTGTCTGTGCCCCTTGGCAGCGCGGGCCTGCTTGTTTCTCCAGGCAGGTGGCGGAGTCTGTTTCCAGGCAGGTGGTGGAGTCCGTTTCCATGCCGTTCGTACTGGGCTGTGCCACGTGGCGGCAGCGGCCAGGGGAGCATGAGCAGGTGGGCTGGAAGCAGGGGCGCCACGTGCAGCGGGCCAGCTTCTCGGCTGCTGCCGCCACGCTGAGAGGAGGGCCACCTGGAGAGGAAGGCCCAGCCTTCCTCCCTGAGCCCAGTCCCCAGCTGACCTGGGCCCTGTGCAGCAGCACGCAGGCCAGGCAGGAGCAGCAGCGGAGCTGTGCAGTCAACCCAGGGGATTGTGAGAAACAGGACGTCGCTGCTGTCTAGGCAACTAAGGCTGGGCTAGTTTGTTACCCAGTAGTGGCAAACAGAAGCATCCTGTGACTAATAGCAGGAATTCATCTCTGTAATTCTAATTCTGGCCTCACTCCTGAACCCTCAAGGAGCCCGCAGTCTGCTGAGGGAGGCAAAAATGTAAGCAAGTCACTCCAATACGGTGTGGTGCGTGCCCAGGAAGGGCTCTGGGCTGCTGCAGCCTTGACTTTCTCCATCCCCCTTTCCTCATCTGTAAGGATTAGGTTTTTCTCTGCAGAACAAGCATTGAAGAGCGCTTGGAGGAGGAAGATCAGTTCTGTACTTCACTGAAGGTATTTCCATCCCTTATGTCTGTCAGATTCACACTTCCCTTTCTCAAAAGTGAAATGCTGCAAGAACCCCAACAAGCCTCCCTTTTCCTTTTGTTAAGCACTAGTGTTTTCAGTATCCTTGTGTTTGTCCTGAAGAATGCCCATGGGTATGCCTCCTTAACTTTCCTGGGGTTCAGACTCTGCTGGAAAGTCAGGCGTTAGAGTCCGGGCCCTCTCCTCGCAGCCGCCGGGCTCAGCTGGTTCACATGCATGGTGGAGCGGCTCTGCTGAGGCCTCTGGGTCACCGGGGGTCACAGATGGCACAGTGCTCGGATCTGAGTCCCGCCTGCCTCCCGCCGTCTGCTGCTCCCTCCCCGTCAGCTTCGGCCTGCCTCTCTCTTCCTCTGTTCCTTGAGATTCTAAATTGCACACTGCAGCCTGCAGCACTCTCCTCTCCTGGCCCAGCTGTTTGCTCAGGACTTCCAGCACCAGGCTCCCTCAGTTTTCTTCAGCGGCCCATTCTCCTTCCTCTGGCCAGCATTTTGCGGGATACCTAGAGTCCACTCTGTCTTTCTTCTTGGCTGCCTCGTGGCTTAGATGGTAAAGAATCAGCGCAGGAGGACGGGGTTCAGCCCTTGGGTCAGGAAGATCCCCTGGAGAAGGAAATGGCTACCCACCCCAGGATTCTTGCCTGGAGAATCCCAAGGACAGAGGACCCTGGCGGGCTACAGTCCGTGGGGTTGCAGAGTTGGACACGACTGAGCGACTGACACTTTATTTTCACCAGCCTTTCAGGCTGCATATCAGAAAAGTAATCTTGAATAATCTACTGGAGTAGTTTAAAGATACAGGTTTAAATAGTTGAAGTGGTTTAAAGTTATATTATTGTATATGTAATATATGTGTAATATAATGGTTTAAGAATATATACTATAATTTTAAAATGCAGTATTTTTCTGTGGCTTGTGACACATATTTGTAAATCAACTCAAAATGATAAATATCCAATTTTTGTTATAAATTGGACCTAACTTTTCAGGCATGTCTTACAGCCTTGAAGTATATAAATTATTACTTTGTCAAGTTTCTAACAAGTATATCCATTACTTTGGTCAGATGTCCCCCTATGCAGACAAAACTGCAGCAGAAAGCGTGTTGCTATTTAATACTTAAAACTCTGGATTGTGTGGATTCGGATACCTCTTCTCTTCATAATAAAGCCAGCAACACCAGGTTTTGTCTTTTTCTAACAGCCGAGCTGCCGCGAGATGAGACAGAAGAAACCTACACATTCTAGATTCACCTTGTAAATCGCCACAGGCTACTACATCTGTGTGGCTGAGCAGCCTTAGGCAAGGGGCTTAACTTCTGGAGCCCTGTGCGAAGACAAGGCAGTTTCTCTAGTCTGGCAGCTGCTGTGGGAATCAGGTGAGATAACGCGCTTAAAACGGTTACCTCAGCGCTGTCATCTGTTTTGTTTTTCTCCAGCAAATTACTGTTCAGAAGGTCTATTTCTATACTTCTCAGTTTGTTTCTCTGCGTTACCATTTAAAAATTTTTTATTCTTTGGATTTCATTTTCTAGTTGCCCTCAGCATTGCTTATTTGCTGCACTTCATGTAACATTGAAATTATTCTTTGTCACCTCTGGTCCTCTGAGTTATTCCAGAGGGTTTTATTTGATTTAACACTTCTGTCTTTAATTTTATTAGTTATTTATTTTGACTGTGCTGGGTCTTCGCTGTGCGGGCTTTTCCCCAGCAGCGGTGAGCAGGGGCCGATCTCTGGCTGCGGAGCCTGAGCGGCCGTCTCACTGTCGCGGCTCCTGTCGCGGGTGCGCAGGCCCTGGAGCCGCCGTCTCCGGGGCAGCAGCCCGAAGGCTCAGCGGCTGTGCTCCCAGCTCGAGAGCGCGGCTGTGGCGCACGGGCCCAGGTGCTCCGTGCGTGCAGCATCTTTCTGAGTCAGAGATCGACCCCCACCCCCCAGTCTCCTGCATTGGCAGGTGAATGCTTTCCCACTGAGGACGGTACCAGGGATACCCTCTCAGTTCAGTTCAGGTGCTCAGTTCTGTCTGACTCTTTGCGACCCCATGAACCGCAGCACGCCAGGCCTCCCTGTCCATCACCATCTCCCGGAGTTCACTCAGACTCACGTCCATCGAGTCTGTGATGCCATCCAGCCATCTCATCCTCTGTTGTCCCCTTCTCCTCCTGCCCCCAATCCCTCCCAGCATCAGAGTCTTTTCCAATGAGTCAAGTCTTCGCATGAGGTGGCCAAAGTATTGGAGTTTCAGCTTTAGCATCAGTCCTTCCAAAGAACCCCCAGGACTGATCTCCTTTAGGATGGACTGGTTGGATCTCCTTGCAGTCCAAGGAACTCTCAAGAGTCTTCTCCAACACCACAGTTCAAAAGCGTCAATTCTTCGGCGCTCAGCCTTCTTCACAGTCCAACTCTCACATCCATACATGACCACAGGAAAAACCATAGCCTTGACTAGAGGGACCTTTGTTGGCAAAGTAATGTCTCTGCTTTTTAACATACTGTCTAGGTTGGTCATAACTTTTC
>SJYQ01010645.1:36613-83052 GCA_006410935.1 Redunca redunca
TAAGGGATTTGATTTAGGTCATACCTGAATGGTCTAGTGATTTTCCCTACTTTCTTCAATTTAAGTCTGAATTTGGCAGTAAGGAGGTCATGATCTGAGCCACAGTCAGCTCCTGGTCTTGTTTTTATTGACTGTATAGAGCTTCTCCATCTTTGGCTGCAAAGAATATAATCAATCTGATTTTGGTGTTGACCATCTGGGGATGTCCATGTGTAGAGTCTTCTCCTGTGTTGTTGGAACAGGGTGTTTGCTATGACCAGTGAGTTCTCTTGGCAAGCTCTATTAGGGAGGGGATTTTAAAACTAACAGAATCTTTGTTTGTTTGTTTCTGAGTAAACTTCATTAAGTTTATGGGGTATGTCTGTGTGTTTTATCATGCTTTTCTTCACTTTCAGTAATTGCATCTATATTTTCTGGTAGTTACTACTTTATTCTGATGCATTTAACTTTTTAAAATTCATTTTGACATTTTTAATAAGCTAATTGCTCTTGAAGACAATAGTGTTAAACAGACCAGGGCAAAGCTTTGTCTCGGGCTGTTTTTAGTGGGCGGCACATGGAGGCCCGGCAGTGTTACTCTGCCATCTTCCCTAAGATTCTCAGAACCCTGAACTCAAACTTTGATCTTAATTTCAGTGAAGAGTGGGAATAGGGTAATCTTGATGCCTTGTTACCTTTTGGTCTGGTGTGGGCGTGACAGTGGCCAGATATGAGTTGCTTGTGAGAGAGCATTCTTCCCTGGTTGAGCGAGGGGAATAGGCCTTAAAGAATACTATTAGTGAAATAGCATATTTTATGCCTTTCTTTAAGAACTTGTCACCTGTTCTTCACTGTATTTCTGACTCAAAGATTGAAATTGCTAAACTGTATTTTATGAAACTTGTTTTTCTCTTTCTTAAAAGAGCTCTTACCCACAGTTCTTAATAACTTATAATTGTAACCTTTAAGAATTATTCTTAAAAATACTTGGATTGCATTTTGAATTATTACAATTTTGGACTTAGTCTGAGGTGGTCGAACTGTTGCACATATTTAAAGATCAGTTGTTTCTTCCCATTTGATATGAATTGTACCAGGATAAAAAATATTGAATTTTTGTGTTGTCTAAATTTCCACTGTTCTACTCCAAAATCACTGCAGATAGTGACTGCAGCCATGACATTAAAAGACGCTTACTCCTTGGAAGAAAAGTTATGACCAACCTAGACAGCATATTCAAAAGCAGAGAGATTACTTTGCCGACTAAGGTCCATCTAGTCAAGGCTATGGTTTTTCCTGTGGTCATATATGGATGTGAGAGTTGGACTGTGAAGAAGGCTGAGCGCCGAAGAATTGATGCGTTTGAACTGTGATGTTGGAGAAGACTCTTGAGAGTCCCTTGGACTGCAAGGAGATCCAGCCAGTCCATCCTGAAGGAGATCAGCCCTGGGGGTTCTTTGGAAGGATTGATGCTAAAGCTGAAACTCCAGTACTTTGGCCGCCTCATGCGAAGACTTGACTCATTGGAAAAGACTCTGATGCTGGGAGGGATTGAGGGCAGGAGGAGAAGGGGACGACAGAGGATGAGATGGCTGGATGGCGTCACTGACTCTATGGACATGCGTCTGAGTGATCTCTGGGAGTCGGTGATGGACAGGGAGTCCTGGCATGCTGCGATTCACGGGGTCGCAAAGAGTCGGACACGACTGAGCAACTGGACTGAACTGAACTGAACCTGATCAGCATTTGAGACAGTAAACAGTGTTAGTTATAGTTTGAGTCATAAATGAAACTCCCAGTCAGTTCTGGCTCTTGTGGGAGAAAAGCTGGTTTAGTCATATGTACTGAATGGACACTATGTGACGATATTGGGCTAGAGAGCTAGTACAAGGTGAGCAAAGTGAGACGGGGTCTCTGCCTTTAGGGGGCTTACTGCCCAGTAAGGATGAATGTCGTTCATTAAAGAATTTAACAAAAGTAAAAGTCCAGTTGTGATCCTTGTTAATGAAGTAGAGGTTCTTCATCAATTCTGTAAAGACCTGTAAATGTGGGGTTTCCTGGGGATGTTGTTGTTGTTGTTTAAGTCTACGTTTGGCCTATAGTAACTGTCAAGACTGTTTTCCAAGGTCTCTATACCACTTCACATTCTCAAGGGCAGTATATGAGGGCTCCAGTTTCTCCACATGCTACAGTCGATATCGACGGTCTTTTTGATTATAGCCCTTCTACAGGGGGATATGTTAGTTATGCAGTCGTGTCCAACTGTGTTTGTCCCGATGGACTGTAGCCTGCCAGGCTCCTCTGTCCATGGGATCCTCCAGACAAGAATACTAGAGCGGGCAGTTGTTCCCTTTGTCAGGGGATCTTCCTGAACCAGGCATCACACCTGGGTCTCCTGCATTGCAGGCAGCTTCTTTACAGTCTGAACTACCAGGGAAGCTCAGGAGGGGAGATAGTATTTTCTCATTGTGGTTTTAATTTGCAGATCATTTCATGAGCTTAGTAACTATTCATTTATCTTCTTTGGTGAAATGGCTCTTAGAAACTTTTGCCCATCTTTAAATTGTGTTGAGTTGTAGGTGTTCTTTAGAAATTCTGGATACAAGTCTATCAGATAGATGATTGTCACGTATTTTCTCCTAGTTCATCTTTTTAGCTTTCTTGATGATGACTTTTAGAGCACAGAAGTCTTATTAAATTTGATCATCTGGTTTATCAGTATTTCCCTTTGGAGTGGAATGCTCAGAGGTGGTCCTTGAAACCAGAGATATGGATCTGATAACTTGGGAAAAGGGAATCCAGATGCGTGGGAGAGGGTAAAATGGAGCTTTGAAGAATCGAAAGACCTACTGTCACGTGAGTGAGTAAATGTGTCGAGTCAGATCACACAGGCCCAGAAAGTGTGCTTTAGGCTTAACCGCCGTGGAGATGGCTGTTGGCCTTACTGAACTGAGGCTAGATTCTGATGAGACGAAATGTGCATGGGAGGTAAAGGCAATGTTAGCTTGAGTGGAGAAGAGCTCTAGGCTATAGAAGAAGAGCCCTGTTTTGCTCTAGAAAAGCAAGATAAATTGGATGATCCCAGGAGACAAATGGTGAGTCAGATGAAGTTTTATCCCTTTCTTTTTGACATTTTCATTGAGAGAGTGAGTATCCTAATTCAGTACCTAAATCGTGGCCCAGGTATAATACCACATTTGGTAAAAACATGTGACATGGGTATCGTTCCATTTGAGGTCACACGAGCCTCCTGCCTGTTTTCTGTTTATACTTTCTCTCCATTTATTTCTTCAAAGTATTTTCAAAATGAAAAAAGTAATAAGTGCACACAGCTTTTTGAAAAATGTAATGGAGGCCCAGACTCTCTCATCCAGATGTCTTAGGTCAGAAGTACTTTAAACTTTAGAAATTTTCAGATACTAGAAAGGTAATCTATACATGGTATGTAATAGTGAGTGTTCTTATTAGGGTGATACGCAGAAAACTCATTTCCTTATTGAAGTATAATATTTATACTAAGTTGCACAAGTATTAATAGAAAATATAAATAGCTTCCTATTAGTTCAGGTCAGGTTTTGGCCCCTAAAGAGTTTAAGGTTAGGTCTTAATGTTAAATAAGACCTAATACTTAATGTTAAGTAAGATGTTATTATACATTTATAATAACATATAATATCATATATAATAATGCTGTTATACATTTCTTCACTAAATATAAGTAAAGGAAAGCTAGCTTTGCTTTGGTGTTTCCTGAATTTCAGGAGTGTGTGTGGGAGATGGCGGGGCCCAGCTCCTGTAATGAAGAGCGGCAGCCTCTGCCCCACCCCCACGGCCCTTGTCCTCCGCAGAGGAGCTGTGTGTGTCACCGCTGCACCTTCTAACTGTTGCCTCCGGATCCAGTCGTGCTATTTCCTGACTTAGGAACATTAGACATTATCTCTTGACTTCCTTTTGTACCCCACCTCTCTTCTCCCTAGCCACAGGATTTAGTTATGTCAAGATGTTGTTTATATCATTGTGATGTTCACACCGTAATCAGTGTTGATCTGCTGTTCACTTTAGAAACAGATGATTGTGCTCTTTCTACTGCGGTTTTCTTGTTGTTACTGTGTATTTTCACAGGTATGATCAGCATTAGACTTATCCTTAGTCCTCCTAAGATGTCCCTGGTATTACCTGTCACTCCGTCTCCCCTGTGGAGACTTCCTTTGTTCTGGAGACCTGCTTCGGGAAGCCTTGCGTATGTCTGCTCGTCTGTACCAGTAGCCTCTGGGCCTGCCGGTGCAGCTGCAGTCCTGGAACTTGCGCTTTGTGCCCCTCCGAAGTTATGATGGCTGTTCTGTTCATTCTTCGTTTTCTTTTCCTTGATTTAGTCCTTTATTTTGTTAGAGTACATCTTGCAGGAGTTTACCATAAAAGTGTGCATGGGAAATTTATTGCCTGGCTGTACATCTATAGGGATGTTGATTGACTTGTTGAAAAGGATTTTTAAAACTTCAGAAGGTTATCTTTATTTACCCGAGGTTTGTTTTTGTTCTTGTGCTTATGTGTTATTTTGGCTCCTTCATCTGGAGCTCTTCTCCTAAGTCTGATCAGTACGTGAGAAAGGTCAAGATGGAGCAGAGATCGCACAGACTGCGCTGAGCTGAGTCGTGGAGCAAGACAGTGAGAGCCCCGAGATGAAGCTTAGAAAGCGGTTGCAGAGGGAGAGTGAGTAGGAGCCTTGAAAGCGTTTTCTTTCTACTTCTGTTTTTAAAGATGACAGACCCACAGTGCACTTTGAAATTCTGTATCACTGTAGATTTTTATTAGTTTTCTACAGCATCTGGTGATATAAACTACTTGTTCTATGTGCTTCTGGGGAAAACTGATTCTGTTACTTTGTTGGTGTGAAGGAGTCTTTAGAAAGGATGGGATGACAATATGGGGCAAGGCGGGTGGCTGATAGGGTGAGGCCCCTAAATAGCCAGGTGGGGAGGATGGCAAAGCGCCCAGGTACACTTCCAAAGCTGGGGCTGCTTCTTCCCTGAACTGCGTAATATAGTTTATTTAATTCATGAAAGGGTTGAGAGCAGTGGGCAGGTTTATGTGGTTGGTGGCGGGAAATTGAGGGACTTTTACAATGAATTGTCATTTAAACAGCAAAAGTGCCTGGTCTCATGGTCAGACACACAGGGGCTTCCTTCACACAAGGAGATCTGTTACCAAGAGAGAACAGCCTCTTTCCTCTGGTGGAAAGAAGTCTTTCACTATTTTGGAACAAGAGGTTTCTTTTATAACCATCGTTAAAAGAAAACATTTACCAATAGCCCATGTTTATTATTCTTTTCTGTGTTTTGCAAAAGATAATGGTTCCTGCTGCAGCTATTTTTTTGCCATAGTAACAGGGACAAACATATACTGGAAAACAGCAGTGTGAGCAACAGAGAGTCTCACTGCTGGGCAGATGCTCAGATTTAGTGATGGTGGTGGACAGGCACGAACCTCCCCTCGTGCCGTGTTGGTGACGCTGTGTCCCTGCCCTGCCTGTTCCGAGCCGCCATTTCTAAGGATGCATAAAGGCCATCCCGCTGCAGCTGCATTTTATGGGAAACGTGTGAACTGAAAGTAGTGTGGCATGGAGATATTAATAAAGGCTTGTGTTGCGAAAGTCTTAAGTCAGTCAGTTATGTTCAACTCTTTGTGACCCCATGGCCTGTTGCCTACAAGGCTCCTCTGTTCATGGAATTCTCCAGGCAAGAATACTGGTGTGGGTAGCCATTACCTTCTCCAGGGTACCTTCCTGACTCGGGGATCAAACCTGGGTCTCCCACATTGCAGGCAGATTCTTTACCATCTGATCCACCAGGGAAGTCCAATAAAGGCTTACTATACAAAAAAAAAGAAAGAAAGAAAGCAGTCTTCAAAACGAGTAACTTTGCAATGAAAGTTAGATGTAATAAAACCCTGAAAAGAAAGGCTAGCTATTCCCACAATACACTATGCTGTTTTTTTTTTTTTTTTAAAGGAAAAGCACTCTGCAAAAATATTAGAGGAATTGCTGAAAAAAGTCTGAAGGGAGCATAAAGCAAACAGTAGAGTAGCTGAAAACATTAGTGTCCTGAGAGTGCATCTTCCTACTTTATTCCTGCAGGAAAGTTAAGCTTGATTTCTGTGAGGTCTTCAGAAATGTATTCATCACAGAAAATGAGCCCTCTCAGCAGTGTATACATTCATCAGTAACATAAAATTCTGACTGTACCGACCTATGTGGAATGACTTGAGCTTTCAACACTTTAAAAATATGTATCTAAACTATGAAAGTATTACATTGTTATTGAAAGTTTAGAAAATAGAGAAATGAAAAGTCATTAGTATTGCCACAGCATTAAACGGCTGTTAGCATTTTTGTGAATTTCTCTCCTAGTATCTAACTGTATATTAATATTAAATAATAATGACAGGAATATGCTTATTTTGCTTTTTAATTTAAAACTTATTTAAAACTCTGGAGAGTTGTGCTGTGTGAATACAATGGTAAGTTTTGGTTAGATGGGTTTTTTAATAGTTAGGCCTTTTCGTTTGGTTTTAAAATCCTGCACTGGTGTTGAGCTTTATCATTTGATTGTATTAATAGCATCTGTTGGCATAAATGATGATTCTGCAGGTTTTCCTTGGGAACCAGGTTCTGTCCCCGTGTATTCAGATGTGATGATGTGCTGGTGACTCCCAGCGGGCCCTGTGTTCGTATCGTATCTGGGGTTTCCCACAGGCATGTCAAGCTCAAGGTGCCCATGGCCAAGCCCTCAAGCTTCTCCCAGTCCTCTCTGCGTTCCAGTCTTGTGAAGGCACAGCCAGAAGCCAGGGGACAGTCTAGGCCCCTCACTAGACCATGCCAGTCCTGGTTTTCTACTGGCCTCTCTCCCCCTCCAAGCCCTGTTCTGGGTCTGGTCTCGGACATTCAGTGCTGTGTGTCACAGCTGGCCTCCTCACTCCTAAGGCTGTGTGTGTGCGTGTCTGCTAACTACTGTTCATAGCCTTGTCCTTGCTTATAGGAGCCATTCTTCTGATAAAAACAGACTTGACTTAAAGTCGTTTATTCAGAGTGCCAGTCAGGATACTGCAGTTCAGCAGCTCACAGTGGGGAGGAGGAGGGCGCTGCCAGAGCCTGGTACCCGTGTGCACGGATGCAGGGAGGCACGCAGACCCGGGGTGATGGGCTCTAGGGGATTTGCCCCTGGCATCTCGTGTCTTCTCCTGGCTGCCTTCTTTGTCATCTGATTTGTCCCCAGCATTGTTGAAATGGGCAGAATCCTTCGCTTATCTTGCCCATCTGGGAAGCACCCAGAACAGCCTGGTCACTAAGCCTCTCCGGTCGTCTTCTGGGTTGGGCCCTCCTGCGTCTCCCCTCACAGGGACAGCGTTGTCAGCCTCGCTTCCCCCTGGAGCCATGCTGCTAGCGGTCCTGAGGGAATGTCAGAAAGGATTCGAGGTCCCAGTGGTGTATATCTTGTGTCAGACTGAGGTGTAGAAGGACAGAAGATGGTCCCGGAAAGACAAAGCAAGTAAACTGGCCTTCGTGAAGCAGTAATGCTCGAAAAAGCAGACTGGAAAATAAGCTGATGCTGAAAACCCTGATATTTGTGTATGTGGTGTAATCATATTTGGCTTCACAATAACTGAGTAGGATTATTACCTTTCTGTTTTACAGATGAAGAAACAGCCTTTGAAATTCATCAGTTTGCCCAACATCGCATACTTAGTATTAATATTTAATAGAATCATAACTTGAACTTAGGTTTTTGATTGCCAGTTTTATGTACTCCCTGTTACCTTTCTTAAAACAGGAAGAGTGATAACAGTGGCCAGCTCCATGTCATCAGATAAATCACATTAGGGATAGCACAAAGGAAAAATAAAAAGTAGCCTGTCTTAATCCATGTGATTTTCATATCTTTACACATTGTTATTGAGATATGGGCTTCTGTGGTGGCTCAGATGGTAAAGAAGCTGCCTGCAGTGCGAGAGACCGGCGTTTGATCCCTGGGTTGGGAAGATCCCCTGGAGAAGGGAGTGGCAACCCACTCCAGTATTCTTGCCTAGAGAATTCTGTGGACAGAGGAGCCTGACAAGCTACAGTCCATGGGGTGGCAAAGAGTCGGACACAACTGAGCGACTAACACTTTGGCTTTATTGAGATATGATTCACATCCATTACAATCTACTCATTAAATGGTACAATTCTGTTCCTTTTAGTATACTTAAGCGTTATGCAGCCATCAGCATAATAAATTTTTTTGAGAGTTATGTTTTAATAGATTTTAGAACATATCCTTTGCCCTAAAAAGAAACCCTTTTAGTCATCGCTGCCGCCTTCCCCTAAGTCCTTCCCTCAGCCCTTGGCAGTCACTAATGAGCTTTCTGTGCCTGTATACTCACTGCTCCAGGCGCTGCACACCAGTAGTCTTCTGACGTGTGGCCCTTGTTTCACTCAGTTACTCTTTTCAAGGGCCATGCTTGGTGTAGTGTGTACCCATATTTCTTTTCAGCAAAATTTCTGCTGAAAAATTCCGCTGATAGCCTTATGTGGATTCCCTTGTACATAGTTATTTTTCTCTTGCTGCTTTTAAGATTCTCTCTTTAACTTTTGAAATTTTAATTATAACGTGTCTTGATGTGAATCTTTTTGGATTCATCTTGTTTGAAACTCTCTTTGCCTGTGGGATCTGGATGTCTGTTTCTTGCCTAGCTTAGGGAAGTTTTTAGCCATTATGTCAAATACGTTTTCTGTCCCTTTCTTTCTCTCTTCCCCTCTGGAACCTCTATAATGCAGATGTTAGTACATTTTGTGTTGTCCCTTGGGTCCGTTAAGCTATCCTCATTTTTTAACAATTCTTTCCCGTTTTTGCTGTTCTGTGTGAGATCCCCACTGCCCTGTCTCCCAGGCCGCTGGTCTGTTCTTCTGTGTCTTAGCCTGCTATTGATTCCCACTAGAGTGTCACAGCTCACTTGTGTTCTTCAGCTCTGTGTGTTCTGTTTGGAGATTCCTTGTATTTTCTGTCTCATTGTGGACTTTCTCACTGTGCTCCGCCCTTGCTCTCCCAAGCTCAGTGAGCATTTTATGAGCATTGCTTTAAACTCTCTATCAGGTAAGTTACTTATTTCCAGTTCACTGGTTTTTTCCCTAGGGCTTTACCTTCTTCACTGGAGCGAGTGCCTCTGTCCTCATTTTGCTCGACTCTCTGTGCTTGTCTCTGTGTGTCATGTACAGCAGCCGTCTCTCCCTGTCTCCAAGGGGTGGCTCGGTGTGGGAGAGAACCTTACTGCTTAACCTTGCCCTAACTTTTGGTTGTTTCTTGAACTCTCTTTGCACTTGTTGGGGTTTGTGGGGTCCAGAAACACAGTCCTCCTGTCAGCCCGAGCCTGGCACCCACGGGACACCCTGTGTGGGCTGTGCTTGCCTGTCGGCTCCCGCGGGGTTGTTCGAGTGGAAGGGGGGTGCGTGGCTGCTCGCCGACGGCATGTGTGTGCTATGGCGTGAGCAGGGCTGTTCACACGCCACTGTTAGCAGGTTAGAATGACAGTGCACAGTGGTGCCCGCCAGCGCCAGCTAAGTAGAGGGAGCCGTGAAACGGCGTCTGCCAGCACCCGTCCCTGGAGACCCAGCAGACCTCTGCCCCTTTGCAGATGCTGTGAGATCAGTGAGTGAATTTGCTTCACATATGGTCTAAGCTCTTTAGAAACTGTTGCTCTTTGCACTGGGTCTTGGGGTGAGTGGTTCTGTTGGAGAGGAATGAAGTGTTTATTTCCTGAAGTCCTGAGTTTCTCCGTAAGATAAGCCCTGTTGGTTTTCAAATCCAGACATGTGGGAGAGTCTCTTCTCTCTGATGTAGGACCCAAGGATTGTGGTGCCTGGGGTGGGTATAAACCCTTACTTCTTGGGGAGAAGGTCCATTTCTTTCTTTCTTTGTCTGTTGATTGATTTGTTGATCAATTTGTTAAGATTTCTCTTTTGATTGTGTGTCACCACACGAGGAGTGGGGTTTTTGCTGAGAGCGTGCCTTTCCTACCCGTTTCGATGTGACCCCTTATCCTTTGTTGTGGAGCCGGTGTTCAGATAGTTCTCAGGTTCTGTTCAGAGGTATTTATCCTCTTATGTAGCTGTCTGTTTGTTGTGTCTGTAGAAGGAGGTGAGTTTAGGATCTTCCTGTGCTGCCATCTTGAACCCAACTCCACACTGGTTTGCTTACCATCCGTTTGAGGTAAGTTTTGAAATCAGGAGATATGAGTTATCCAACTTTGTTCTTTCAAGATTGTTGTGAATATCTGTGTCCATATAACTTTTAGGATCAGCTTGTCCAGTTTCTGCAAAGAAGTTAGCAGAGTTTTCGATGGGGATTGCTTTCCTTGTAGGTGAGTTTTGGGAGGATTGCCATCTTAACAATAGTAAGGCTTCCAGTCCATGAACATGCTGTGTTCATTCCCATATTCTCTTCAGCAATCAGTGTTTTCAGTTCAATTCTTCTAATAATGGGTGGTCATATTAGGTGTGTTGTATTTTGCAAGGTAACTTTGGTGGAATTAAAGTCCTCATGCCTGGATTGTCAGGCACAGTGCAAAAGTTTAAATATTGCTCTTAATTAAGCATGACTTGAATTGATATGAAATGATTCTTGGAAATTATGTAAAATAAAGAAAATAGTATGAGTAATACCTGCTTTACGCTTTTCGTATGAACCTTCACGTGCAAAGTGGCATGGTTTATTTTGTAGGTTGGTTTTCTAAATTATCATTTTTTTATCCTAAGTATGTCTGGCACAGGACAGGGCTTGCTTCAGGCAAGCTTTTAGGGACAGCGCCTGGAGTAGGAGTGTGCAGCAGAAGAGCAGCTTACGTGGTTCCAACGCGGGAGGTCTTGTGAAACTTTGCAATAAAATTTAAAATGGGAAACACTCTTGGTTTGTGCTCCTGCGGCATGCACTGTCTCCCAGGCTTGACACGGCTGGGCACCAGTGATGGAATGATGATGGTTATACCAGAAGCTCCAAAGGCTGCTCTTGGGCGCCATGTGGTTGGGGCTCCAGGCACGGTGAGTTTGCGTAATCGTTCCGAGGCCACACAGAGCTAGTCCTCTCTCACAGAGGAGTTTAATTCATTAGTGTGAGACATCGCAGCAGTGGGTGATCTTGTCTTACGTGGTGTGAATACACGTATTCAGACCACTTGTTTGAGCACAGTACTGCATCTTGGGTCAGGCTCATACAAAGGCTTGAAATAGAGTATGTGATGTATAATGTCTGCTGCTGCTGCTAAGTCGCATCAGTCGTGTCCAACTCTGTGCGACCCCATCGACGGCAGCCCACCAGGCTCCCCCGTCCCTGGGATTCTCCAGGCAAGAACACTGGAGTGGGTTGCCATTTCCTTCTCCAGTGCATGAAAGTGAAAAGTGAAAGTGAAGTCGCTCAGTCGTGTCTGACTCTTCGTGACCCCATAGACTGCAGCCTACCAGGCTCCTCTGTCCATGGGATTTTCCAGGCAAGAGTACTGGAGTGGGGTGTCATTGCCTTCTCCAGATGTATAACGTCTAGACTTTAACATTTTATATATTATTAAATATAATATCTAGACACAGGTGAAGAATCTGCCTGCAATGCTGGAGACCTGGTTTCAGTCCCTAGGTTGGGAAGATCCCCTGGAGAAGGGAATGGCTACCCACTCTGGTATTTTTGCCTGGAGAATCCCATGGACAGAGGAGCCAAAATCCAGGGGGTTTCAAAGAGTCAAACAGGACTGGGCAACTTTCACTTTCACTTTTTAAGATATTACCGACTCTCTTTTCCTGTTCTGTTGGTTATCAGTGATTACTTGGCAGATATTAAACCAGGCTTTTTAAAAACAGGATATTCTTTTAGCCTTTTTTCTCATGTGTGTTGATTCTCTCTGGCTTCTTGTTCCTTCCTGTGGCTTGTTGATCAGAAACCTGCGGAAGAAGTCAATTCTGTGATCCTGCTGCTCTTCAGTTTGGTTAGTAGCACTGTCAGCGGTGGGAGCAGCCACTCAAACACCTGCCTTTGGCCCTGAGCACAGTTAGGGGAGAGGTGCCGCAGGTGCTGCTTGACAGGCGTGCCCTTGGGTGATCAGGCCCTGCGTTGCGCACCCTCCCTGTCTACCGCCCCAGATCCAGTGCGTGTTTAATAAATGAGAATCCCCAAGTTAGAGATTCATTCTTCTGTATTAAGGCTTCCATCCTTTATTAAAACTCAAGCAGCATCAAACAGTGTCTTGTCAAACATTATGGATTGTTTGGATAATTTATATTTAATTGGTTCTGTGCGCAGAGTTTGATCTCAGTGTGCGCAGACATAAAGAACACATCTGCAGGAGTGCAGGAGAAAACGAGAAAAGAGAGTAGGGCTGCCTGGAATCCTGGGTACAGCTCATGAGACACGTTGCTTTACCTACAGGCAGGCTTCGGTGGCTCCAGGAATGTCTGGGAGGACCCTCATCTTCCCGGTAACATTCTTAGAGTGGGGTTAGCGAATCCCAGGCTCATGGGCCGGATCTAGTCTGCCAGCGGCTTTTTAAGTGAAGGTTATTGCAATGTGACGGTTCTCATCTGTTTCCATGCCCACTGTGGGCACTTCCAGGTCACACTGGCAAACTGAGTAGCTGTAACAATGGGCCACAACGTATAACGTACTTGCTTCTGGCGCTCGGTAGGAGAAGTTCGCCAGTAACCGGTCTAGAGAGTCTAGACTTCCAGAAGGTTAAGCATGGATCATAGATACCTTAAACTTATTTTAGACTTCTTAACTTTTAGTCTCACCATTATATGGACTCAAGGTCTGTGGTTTTAAGGAAAGATCACTACTGATATCAACTGGTTCAAGAAAAAATGTGTAACTTCAAAAATATTATTAAAGGATGACACTGCTAAATTTAAAACCTAAGTTGCCATTGGAAGATTAGTATCTTCCAGTGATACACAATTATACACGTACCTGGGGTTTCCCATGTGGCTCAGTGGTAAAGAACCCACCTGCCGGGGCAGGAGACACAGGCTTGATCCGTCTGTCGGGAAGATCCTTGGTGAAGGCAGTGGGAACCCACTCAGGTACTCTTGCCTGGGAAATTCCATGGGCGGAAGGGTGTGGCAGGCTACAGTCCGGGGGTTGCAGGAGTTGACGGGACTGCAGCTGAGCATGCGCGCACACACACGTGGACCCGACTCACCAGGCTTTTTCAGGTGCTCCCGTCTTACATGAGAAAAGCGTGGCAGGTCTTCCCCCACAGAGGCATTCATATTCTGTCTATTTTGAAGATGAAGTATTTATGTTAGACACTGTAACTTATTTAAATAAATATGAATACAGCTATAGAACACTAATCTCACTGCTGGAAATTTTAGGTGTTTCAGATCAGTTGTGTCTTGTCTTCCCTTCTCTCTCGCAGCGTGAAGCCCATGGCCCAAGATGACTCTACCGCTGGAGACCTTCTTCCGTGAAGAGGAAGACCAGACAGCAGGCTGGGATGAGCATGCCGCTGCGCCAGGTCTCTGCGGTTCCGTCCCAGGATGCCCCCTCTGCCAGAGTCTACAGAGGCAAAGCCAAAGAAAAGGAGAGGGGAGAGCAGGTATGGAGGGAGGGCCATTTGTAGCTTCATTGTTCTCGTTCTTGTTATTAAAACGGCCGAGAGTAAGCTCTGATGATCCGGTTTTTTCTGATAATAGCTTGTGAAAGCACACGGTGTGAACAGTTTTACTCAGAAGAAGTTGTCTTTTTGTGGGTCTCTAGGTTTAGCAGTCGTCTCGAGTGGTAGAGTACATGGTTTCTGGATGTCATGTGTTCAGTATTTTTTTTTTTCAACCTGCTGCAGATGCAAAAATATCTCCAGATATGTTTCCCATATTCTATCAATTGTCATTTAAGTCAGTAGTCTTCATTTAAGGTTCAATTAAGTTAATAGCGTCTTCTTATAATTCTTCTTAGCACAAATGGATATTTAAATACCACTCAGTAGAACATTTCGTTGGTCTAGAGTGCTTGCCTTTACCGAGCTGAGGCTGCTAATTCTTCATTCACTGCAGTGTTGAATGGGTGCCAGATGGGAATTTCTCAGTATGTGTTTATGTGTGGGAGCTGCACATGTCTGTGTGGAGTCGAGGAAGGAAGGTGTCCAGCATCGTAGCAGAGGGGTGTCTTCTGCATGAAACCCCGTTGCCGATTCGTTGTGGGTGGGCCTCAGTAAATGCTCACTGCATGCCATGATCTGTCTGGTGGAATTGTTAAGACTTAAATAAGCAACATCCCCTCACGTGCTTGTGCATCATCCACATGCCTTTTTTTGTTGGATTATCTATTCAGATCTTTTGTCCATCTAAAAAAACCCGCCAGTTTTCTTCCTGTTAATTTTGAGCATTTCTAAGGTAATCCAGCTACATGTCCTTTGTCAGATACGTACTTTACAAGTGTTTAGAAATATATATCCGATGTTATTTTTTTATATAAATATCCACTTGTGGCCAGTGACATCTGTTGAATGGATTGTCTTTTCTCTACCACATTACCTTAAATCTGTTGCTGGTATAGGGGTGTGCTTATTTTTGGAGTCTCCTGTTCCATTGAGGTATTTGCCCATCTTTACGTCAGTACCTTACTGTCCTGAACACCCTGACTTTAGAAGTCTTAAAATCAGACAGTGTTCTTCAGCAAACGTGGTTGCCTATTGTAGGTTTCTTGCATGTTTATGTGAGTTTGAGACTCGGCTTGTCCATTTTTACACACAAAGCTCTGCCGGGGTTTTTGTGGAGTCTGTAGTTCAGTTTGAGGGAGAGCTGGCATTTTGACAATGTCGAGCCTTAGCCCTGAGCCAAGGGCAGCATCTCTGCAAAGTGACAGGGGAGCCACTCAGTTGTGCCCGACTCTGTGACCCATGACTGTGCAGTCCATTCCAGGCCAGCGTACTGGAGTGGGCAGCCTCTCCCTGCCCCAGGGGGTCTTCCCAGCCCAGGGATCGAGCCCAGGCCTCCCGCACTGCGGGCGGGCTCTTTCCCTGCTGAGCCACAGAGGACGCACTCGCTGCTCTCAGTGCTGTTCTGTAGATTTCGGCGCGTGGTCTTCACACCCCTTCTGTCAGATTTATCCCTAAGTGCTTTGTAATTTTGATGCTATTGTAAATGATACTGCTTTTAAAATTTTAATTTCCTCTTGTTCATTGCAAGCACAGAGAAATAAAATTGATTTTTTGGTGTCTTGATCTTATATCTTGCAATTTTGCCAAACTCACTTATTAGTTCTTGTAAAGGTTTTGTAGAGTCCACTGAATTTTCTGCATAAGCATCATGTCATCTGTAAATGAAGATGGTTTTGTACTACCCTTTCTCTTTGGATACCTCTCTCCATCTCCCGTCTCCTGGTGAAACTCTCCGGCACTGCACTGAATAGAAGTGGAGAGAACAGCCATCCTTGTGTTTCTCGTGGCCTTAGAGGGACGCAGTCGTTCTTTCAGCACTAGATAGGATGACAGTTAGGCTTTTCATAGAGAATCTTCAGCTTTGGTTCCCTTCTGTTTCTGGTTTCCTGAGGGTCCTGATCAGGTTTACCCTGGTAGTTTGTATCTTCTCTCTTTTCTTCGTGTCCTGGTCTAGCCAGAGGTCTATCAGTTTTCAGGGTCTTCTTAAAGACTCTTGGTTTCCTGAGGGTCTTGATCGGTTTTACCCTGGTAGTTTGCATCTTCTCTCTTTTCTTCGTGTCCTGGTCTGTAGCCAGAGGTCTATCAGTTTTCTGGGTCTTCTTAAAGACTCTTGGTTTCCTGAGGGTCCTGATCGGTTTTACCCTGGTAGTTTGCATCTTCTCTCTTTTCTTCGTGTCCTGGTCTATAGCCAGAGGTCTATCAGTTTTCCGGGTCTTCTTAAAGACTCTTGGTTTCCTGAGGGTCCTGATCGTTTTTACTCTGGTAGTTTGCATCTTCTCTCTTTTCTTCGTGTCCTGGTCTATAGCCAGAGGTCTATCAGTTTTCCGGGTCTTCTTAAAGACTCTTGGTTTCCTGAGGGTCCTGATCGGTTTTAACCCTGGTAGTTTGCATCTTCTCTCTTTTCTTCGTGTCCTGGTCTATAGCCAGAGGTCTATCAGTTTTCCGGGTCTTCTTAGAGGCTCCTTTAGGTGTCGCAGACTTTTCTCCGTTGTCATTCTGTTCCTTTCATTCTGGTCTGGTATTTGTGATTTCCTTTCCTCTGTTTCCCTTAATTTGTTATTCCTTTTCTAGCTTTTTAAGGTGGAAGTCAGGATTATTTGAGATCTTTCTTATTTTCTCTCATGGGATTTAGTGATTGTAAATTCCCCAAGTTCTGTTTTCATGGCATTCCACAGATTCTGCTGTGTTGAGTTTAATTTTCATTCAGTTCAAAATACTTTCTAATCTCTCTTTTCATTTTTTCTTAGATCCATGAGTTATTTTTAAGTGTGCTATTTAATTTCCAAATTTTCTGGACTTTCCAGAGATCTTGCTCTTAACTCATCTCTAATTTAAATCCATTTTGGTCTGAAAACATGTTTTGAATAACTTAAATCCTTTTAAATTTATCAAGACTTGTTTCACGGCACGGACTGGGGTCTTGTTTGGTAACTATTACGTGTCTACTTTAAAAGGATGCATTTCACTGTTGTTGGATGTTTTATTCTGGGTAATTCTAATTGCTGTGTTTTTAAGTTCATTATATGTTAGTCACTCAGTCATGTCCGACTCTGCAACCCCTGGACTGTAGCCCATAAGGCCTCTCTGTCCGTGGAATTCTCTAGACAAGAATACTGGAGTGGGTTGCCATCCCCTTTCCGGGGGGGTCTTTCTGACCCAGGGATCGAAGCCGGGTCTTCAGCATTGCAGGCAGTTTCTTTACCCTCTGAACCGCCAGGGTTCAATGTCTGATCTGCCGCTAGCTGTACTTGGTGGATTTTTTATCTCAAACATGGTGTAGGGCTTTAGACCACGCCTCGTTTCTTCCTAGAAATACACTTAAATAAAGAGAGGAATATGCATCTTTAAAATGTACCTGTCCCAAGTTACTGCTTTTGGTTGGGTGTCGTCCACCATGAGATCATTTGTATGGCTTCTTGAATCATCTGTCTGCTTTACTTGCAAGAGTCCCATGAGTTTTAACCTCATACCTAGAAACCAGGTTTCTTTTGTCATCTGTTTACCTTTTCTTGGTCCCAGGGTGTTTTTTTTCAAACTTGCTTCCAAGCATGTTTTTCCTGTCGGGCAATCAAATCTCATTTGACATGACAGGGTAGGGGCTATTCTAGCTTGCTCAAGTACACGCAGGAAGTCATAGCATGGTTGCAGTTTGAGAACTATATATATATAAAATATACTTATTTTCTTTGAGAATGAAGAAATAAGATTAGATATTTTTCTAGTGATAACATTATCAAACATTAAATACAAGTTGATCTGTTTGAACCATCACATTTTCTTGTAATCTGCATAGACAGATTTTGAAGCCTAAATGCAGATGAAATGATATACAGCTGTGAGGTCTGGCCACTTTAAGTATTCTTAGTCAGAAGCCAGCAGTATTGGTTCTAGCTGTTCTGTGTATTAGCAACTTAGCTTTCCCAGCCAGCTCTCACATAAGCCTTAACCTGGTAACGGCTTGCTCTTTACTTACTTGGGGTATAGAATTGGAAGGATGTGCAAAATAACTGTAGCTGACCTCTGTGTTGTTGGTTTGTTGAGAATTTGCTAGATAAGAGTCTGGGTCACGTGGGTCAAACCAGGAGTGTAGTTTGGGCAAACGGGAGTGAAGCGCTAGCAGCTGGCTTCCGCGTGTTACGTATGAGTCGAGTGGAAATGGCACACGAACCATGTGTGGCACCGATGCAGACCTCAGTGAGTGTGGCTTATTGGCTGTCACTCTTCTCTTGCGGATGTCCTGTTAATTAAATGGCTGAGAGCTAGAGCATCTTTCAGATTTTCTGTCAATAAGCCTATTGAAATAAGGAAACCACCCAAATTTGCTTTTAATGCAGAGGTTTCAAAAAATAATATAGCTGTAGCATCCTGTAATCGTTGTTAATGACTTTTATATTTGATATCATCAAGATAACTCCTTTATTTCACACAGATGGAGAAACAGGTCTAAAGGGAAATGTCTTGCCCGTGGACACTTGAATTTGCATATTTTTTTCTAGGTTATTTTATTTGCTCTTTAGAAATAGTTTCACGTGGATACAAATGTACTCCACACATTTATTTTCGCACTCAGTCATATATCAGGCAGGTATTCACAGGATATAATATCCTGGAAGCGATCCTGCCCTCACAGAGCCTGCCATCCAGCAGGGAGACGGGAGAGGATGTACACCGCTCGTTACGGAGAGCAGTGGCCGTTCCGGCGCAGCCTCCTGTGTGTGTTTCAACAGCAGCTTTGATCGGTGGTGCGGTGGCTGTGCTTTTGTAGATCTCATTTCTCCGTGGTATTTAGGGGCTCTTTTTCGGGTTTTGAGTTTGAGGACCCACACGTCTCTTTCCTGTGGAGTTCTTCCGCCCGTCATCTCCTCGACCGTTGCCTCCCTGCAGCCCCTTCGCTCTGCCCGGGCATGGAGCGCGCGGTGTCCCCGCCGTGTCTCGGCCGGCTGTGCACGGGGCTCTGGGTGACTCCTCCACTGTCTTCCTCTGCTTGTTGGTACTCTCCTTGGCCGAGTCTAGACCTCCCATTGAGATTTTAACATCTACGTGGTTTTATTTTTGCCCATAATTTCTGGTATTTGCATTATGTTTTCTTATTTCTCATTTATCTCTGTGAACATATAATTCGGGTTTCTTTCCTTTAGTTTTCCCAGTGTACTATGAATTTCAGTATACTGAAACTCTAGGTGATAGGAAAATTCCCCATGGTTTGCAGTGAGCGTGCTTGATGCGTCACCTTCCAACAGGTAGAGGATACAGCTGCCCACTCATTGCACGCGCGGCCATTTTTACAGGCACACGAAGGGTTTGTTTTATTTGATTGAATGTAGTATGTTATCTGTACTTGGGCTTTCCGGGTGGCGCTAGTGGTAAAGAACCCAGCTGCCAGTGCAGGAGATATAAGAGATGCGGGTGCTGTCCCTGGGTCAAGAAGGTCCCCTGGAGGAGGGAATGGCGACCACTCCAGTATCTCTGCCTGGAGAATGCCACGGACAGAGGAGCCTAGCAGGCTCTAGCCCATGGGGTTGCAAAGAGCTGGGCACGGCTGAAGCGACTTAGCACATGCATGTACTTAGATCATGTTTATTGTGTACAAGCCACTGTCCTCCTAAGGGCTTTACAAAGATTAATTCATCTGGTCCTCGTATGAGCCCTGCGAGGTAGGTATTGTTGTTGCCACTCTCTTTTCATGGGTGTGGCACAGAAAAATTGAATGAGCGGCTCAGGGGTCCCTGGTTGCTGACTGGCCTGTTGTGGAACTCCTATTCAGACCCAGCCCCGACACCCATGCTGCTCACTCACTTGCTCTTTGCATGCCGCTCCCCCAGCCACTCTCTCTTCAAGCCACACGCCCCTCTCCGTGAGCCACTCCCTTCGTGTCTATACTCCCGTAGCGCTTACTAAGTCTGTACTGAGCCAATTTTCGGTATTCTGTTTACTTTGTATGTCTAAATCATGTCTTCATTAATTTATTCATTCTTTGAAAAGTATTTAAGCACCTGTTACATGGTGGCTTTCAGTATAAATGTGGTATAAACACAGAGACTCTCTCTGTGCTGCTTAAATCTCTCTCAAGCCGTGTGCTTCTGGCAGCCCCCATCACAGCTGTGGTCCCGGACCGCACTCTTTCTATTGCTGCAGCAGCCAACATACCGGTCTCCACGCTTCAGCCCGCCTCTTCCTGCCCTGGGCACTGCTGGTGGGGAAAAGTGTATGCAGTTCAGTGTGGTAGGTGCCATAGTCCAGGGAGGCACCCCTGGTCCAGTCTCGTGGTGACAAGGAAGGTTTTTGTGGAAGAAGAAGTGTCAAAGATGAGTCCTTACAAAGTAAGGGTTAGGTGAAGATAAAGCAGAAGAGTGCTTAAGGCAGAGAGAGAGGTGCAAGGCCAGAACTCCTAGGGAAGAGAAGAACACACGGCATGTTTGAGATACCAAGAAAAAACTCACTGTGCTGGAACTTGAAGTGTGCAGGCCAGGCAGCGAGATAAGTCAGGAGTGGCAACATCGGTGCTGAGGGTACTGAGATGTCAGTGCAGGTATAGAGTCCAGAGTTGAAGTTCTGTTTTAGTTGGGTGACCGTGTAGTTTGGTTAGGGAAGCTGGGGAGGAGACCACTAGTTTTAATTTGCTAAGTCATGTCCAATTCTTTGCAGCCCTACGGACTGTAGCATGCCAGGCTTCTCTGTCCTTTACTGTCTCTCGGAGTTTGCTCAGACTCATGTTCGTTAAGTCAGTGATGCCATCCAACCATCTTATCCTCTGTTGTCCCCTTCTCCTCTGGCCCTCAATCATTCCCAGCATCAGGGTATTTCCAGCGAGTCCGATCTTTGCATCAGGTGGCCAAAGTATTGGAGTTTCAGCTTCAGCATCAGTCCTTCCAGTGAATATTCAGGACTGATTTCCTTTAGAATGGACTGGTTGGATCTCTTTGCTGTCCAAGGGACTCTCGAAAGTCTTCTTCAGCATCACAGTTCAAGAGCATCAATTCTTCGACTCTCAGCCTTCTTTATAGTCCAACTCTCACATCCATACACGACTACTGGAAAAACCACAGCCTTGACTAGATGGACGTTTGTTGGCAAAGTAATGTCTCTGCTTTTTAATATGCTGTCTAGGCTTGTCATAGCTTTTCTTCCAAAGAACAAACAAGTGTCTTAATTTCGTGGCTGCAGTCACCATCCAGTGATTTTGGAATCCAGGAAAATAAAATCTGTCACTGTTTCCGTTGTTTCCCCATCTATTTGCCATGAACTGATGGGACCAGGTGCCATGATCTTAGTTTTCTGAATGTTGAGATTCAAGCCAGGCTTTTCACTCTCCTCTTTCACCTTCATCAAGAGGCTCTTTAGTTCCTCTTCACTTTCTGCCATTGGAGTGGTGTCATCTGCATATCTGAGGTTGTTGATATTTCTCCCAGCAATCTTGATTCCAGTTTGTGATTCATCCCACCCAGCATTTCACATCATGTACTCTGAATATAAGTTAAATAAACAGGGTGACTGCATACAGCCTTAATGTACTTCTTTCCCAATTTTGAACCAGTCAGTTGTTCCATGTCTGGTTCTAACTGTTGCTCCTTGACCCACATACAGGTTTCTCAGGAGACAGGTAAGGTGGTCTGGTTTTCCATCTGCTATAGAAATTTCCACACTTTCTTGTGATCTACACAGTCAAAGGCTTTAGGATAGTCAGTGAAGCGGAAGTGGATTATTTTTCTGGAATTCTCTTGCTTTTTCTATGATCCAGTGGATGTTGGCAATTTGATCTCTGGTTCCTCTGCCTTTTCTAAGTCTAGCTTATAGATCTGGAAGTTCTCTGTTCACTCACTACTGAAGAGTAGCTTGGAGGATTTTGAGTATTATCTTATTAGCATGTGAAATAAATGCAGTTATACAGTAGTTTGAGCATTCTTTGGCATTGCCTTTCTTTGGGATTGGAATGAAAACTGGCCTTTTCCAGGCCTGTGGCCGTGACTGCATTTTCCATATTTGCTGGCATACTGAGTGCAGCACTTTGACAGCGTCATCTTTTAGGAACTGAAGCAGATCAGGTGCAGTTCATCACCTCCACTAACTTTGTAGTAATGCTTCTGAAGGCCCAGCCCGCTTGACTTCACGCTCTAGGATGCCTGACTCTCGGTGAGTAACCACACCGTTGTGCTTATCCAGGTCACTAAGACATTTCCTGCTGTTCTTTTGTATATTCTTGCCACCTCTTCTTAATCTTACGTTGTTGGAGGAGGATGTTTGCTATGACCAGTGTGTTCTCTTGGCAGAGCTGTATTAGCCTTTGCCCTGCTTCATTCTGTACTCCAAGGCCAAATTTGCCTGTTACTCCAGGTGTTTCTTGACTTCCTACTTTTGCATTCCAGTCCCCTATAATGAAAAGGACATCTTTTTGGGGTGTTAGTTCTAGAAGGTCTTGAAGATCGTCATAGAACTGTTCAACTTCAGCTTCTTCAGCATTACTAGTTGGGGGATAGACTTGGATTACTGTGATACTGAAATGGTTTGCCTTGGGAATGAACAGAGATCATTCTGTCGTTTTTGAGACTGCATCCAAGTACTGCATTTTAGACTCTTCTGTTGACCATGATGGCTACTCCATTTCTTCTGAGGGATTCCTGCCCGCAGTAGTAGATATAATGGTCATCTGAGTTAAATTCACCCATTCCAGTCCATTTTAGTTCGCTGATTCCTAGAATGTTGACGTTCACTCTTGCCATCTCCTGTTTGACCACTTCCAATTTGCCTTGATTCATGGACCTGACATTCCAGGTTCCTATGCACTATTGCTCTTTACAGCATCAGACCTTGCTTCTATCACTGGTCACATCCACAGCTGGGTATTGTTTTTGCTTTGGCTCCATCCCCTCTTTCTTTCTGGAGTTATTTCTCCACTGATCTCCAGAAGCATATTGGGTGCCTTGTGACCTGGGGAGTTCCTCTTTCAGTGTCCTATCTTTTTGCCTTTTTATACTGTTCATGGGGCTGTCAAGGCAAGAATACTGAAGTATTCCATTCCCTTGGAAGGAAAATTATGACCAACCTAGACAGCATATTAAAAAGCAGAGACATTACTTTGCCAACAAAGGTCCATCTAGTCAAGGCTGTGGTTTTTCCAGTGGTCATGTATGGATGTGAGAGTTGGACTATAAAGAAACCTGAGCATGGAAGAATTGATGCTTTTGAACTGTGGTGTTGGAGAAAAGACTCTTGAGAGTTTCTTGGACTGCAAGGAGATCCAAACGGTCCATCCTAAAGGAGATCTGTCCTGGGTGTTCATTGGAAGGACTGATGTTGAAGCTGAAACTTCAATACTTTGGCCACCTGATGCGAAGAGCTGACTCATTGGAAAAGTCCCTGATGCTGGGAAAGATTGAGGCAGGAGGAGAAGGGGACAACAGAGGATGAGATGGCTGGATGGCATCACCAACTCACTGGACATGTGTTTGGGTGGACTCCGGGAGTTGGTGATGGACAGGGAGGCCTGGCGTGCTGTGGTTCATGGGGTCGCAAAGAGTCGGACACGACTGAGCGACTGAACTGAACTGAACTGAACTTGTTAATCATTTCTGCTTCTGTTAAGTCCTTGCCGTTTCTGTCCTTTATTGTGCCCATGTTTGCAAGAAATGTTTCCCTAGTATCTCTGATTTTCTTAAGGGGATCTCTAGTCTTTGCTCTTTCATTATTTTCCTTTACTTCTTTGCATTGTTTTCTTAAGAAGCTTTTCTTACCTCTCCTTGCTGTTCTCTGGAGCTCTGCGTCCCGTTTGGGTATACATTTCCCTCTCTCCTTTGCCTTTTACTTCTCTTCTTTTCTCGGCTGTTGGTTAAGGCCTCCTCAGACAACCACTTTGCCTTCTTGCATTTCTTTTTCTTTCGGATAGCTTTGGTTACCACCTCCGGTACAATGTTACGAACCTCCATCCATGGTTCTTCAGGCACTCTGTCTACCAGATCTAATCCCTTGGATATATTTGTCATCTCCACTGAATAATCATAAGGGATTTGATATAGGTCATAGCTGAATGACCTAGTGGTTTCCCCTACTTTCTTCAGTGTAAGCCTGAATGTTGCAACAAGGAGCTCATTATCTGAGCCACAGTCATCTCCGGGTCTTGCTTTTGCTGACCATATAGAGCTTCTCCGTCTTTGGCTGCAAAGAATATAATCGGTCTGATTTTGGTACTGACCATCTGAGGATGTCCATTTGTGAAGCTGTCTCTAATGTTGTTGGAAGAGAGTGTTTGCTATGACCATTGTATTCTCTTGGCAAAACTCTGTTAGCCTTTGCCCAGCTTCATTTTATACTCCAAGGCCAAACTTGCCTGTTACTCCAGGTATCTATCTCTTGAATTCCTGCTTTGCATTCCAGTCCCCTGTGATGAAAAGAACATCTTTTGTTTTGTTTCGTTTTGTTTTGGTGTTAGTTCTGGGTCTTGTAGGTCTTCGTCGAGCCGTTTGACTTCAGCATCAGGGGTTGGGTGTAGCCTTGGATTACTGTGCTGTTGAATGGTTTGCCCTGGTAGGGCACTGAGGTCACTCCGTTGTTTTTGAGATTGCACCCAACTACTGCGTTTAGGACTCTCGTGGACTGTGAGGGCTACTCCCTTTCTTCTAAGGGATTCTTGCCCAGTTGTAGATACAATGGTCACCTGAATTAAATTTGCCCATACCAGTCCATTTTAGTTGGCTGATTCCTAAAATGTTGATGTTCACTCTTTCCATTTCCTCCTGGACCATGTCCAGTTTACGTTGATTCATGGACCTAGCATCCAGGTTCCTGTGAAGTATTGTTCTTTACAACATCAGATATTGCTTTCACTGCTGACTCTTCCACAACTGAGCGTCGTTTCCACTTGGGCCCAGCCTCTTCATTCTTTCTGGAGCTATTTCTCCGCTCTTGCCCAGTAGCATGTTGGACACCTATCAACTTGGGGGGCTTATCTTCCGGTGTCATATTCTTTCTGTCTTTTCATACTGTTTCTCAAGGCACGAACACTGGAGTGGTTTGCCATTCCCTCCTCCAGTGGACCTCGCTTTGTCAGAACTCTCCGCCGTGACCTGTCTGTCTTGGGTGGCCCTGCAAGGCGTGGCTCATAGCTTCACTGAGTTAGCGAGACTGATCCATGTGGTCGCTTCGGTTAGCTTTCTGTGATTGTGATTTTTGTTGTGGAGGCTATGGAATTGTAGTTCTTGCTTCTTTGGTCCACCCTCTGATGGATGAGGATAACTGGCTTTTTCAGGCTTCCTGATGGAAGGGACTGGCTATGGGGAAAACTAGGTTTTGCTCTGGTGGGCAGGGCCATGCTCAGTAAATCTTTAATACAGTTGTCTGCTGATGGGTGAGGCCTTACTCCCTCTACATTAGTTGTTTGGCCTGACTCCAGTCCTGGAGTCTACAGGCTCTCCCTGCCCAACTCTTTGTGACCCTATGGACTGTATTCCACCAGGTTCCTCTGTGCATGGGGATTCTCCAGGCAAGAGTACTGGAGTGGGTTGCCATGCCCTCCACCAGAGAATCTTCCCCATCCAGGGAGTACCCTGCCTTGGCAGCTGGGTCCTTTACCACTAGCACCACCTGGGATGCCCTAGCTCCTACAGGCTCTACGGTAGCGCCAAGGCTGGGTGATGATGGTCTGAACCAAGGAGATGGTGCTGAGGATGAGAAAAGTGAGCAGATTGCAAGGAGATGGTCAAGAGATCAGAAGACTAGAACGACAGTGCTGGTAGCTGATAGACTGCGGTGGTCAGAGAGCCAGATAAATGAGCCTCTGGCCCAGATTACAGGCTAACATCAGTCACTTTGACAGAGGAGAGGCGGCAGGTTAGGGGAAGGATGGTGAGTTGGGTGGCATGAGGTAGGTGGCATGAGTATGAGGTAGTTGTGGGGTGTCCAGCTGAAAGCATCCAGAATCCAGCTCTGTCTGAATCTCTGGAGGAAGATCTCTCTAAGCAGAGATAGAAATTTTAGAGTTGGTAACATAAAGACAGTAAAGGATGCCCTAGGAATAGATAAGATTTTCAGCTAGAATGAAGAGCGCGAGGAGAAGTCCAGTATGAGGGGCCTTCGGGAGCGGGGTCGCCGTGTCGCGTCTCTGTGTCACCGGCACCCCGTGCTGCTGGCTGCCTCAGGCTTGCTGGGTTCCGGGGGAGCTGCGTCTTCCTTCCCCGCCTCTCCTGCACAGAAGAGGCGCCCCTTTCGTCAGTTGTCCTGTGCTTTGTTTGTGCGTTCTTTGTGTCTGCTGGTGAACTCAGCTGGCCACGTTTCAGAAGCCTGTCTGTCCTAAAGCATCAGGAGGCTGCTTCTGGAGCCACCGCGTCTGAGTGTATGTGAATGACTAGTAGTGACTGCAGGTACGGGAACATCTCGAGACTGTCTTTTCCCTGGGGCTTTGGTTTTTGAGTTGGGCTTAGGTCAGACACGACTGAGCGACTGAACTGAACTAGGCTGATTAAGGCGTAATGCTTGTGTATTGCTAGCTGTCGTGTTAGCTCTTATAATATATAGCAGAATCACCACCCACACTGTGAAAGACACACTCAGGGTAGTCGTCCAGTGCCCTGTCTGTTCCCTGAGAGCGAAGATCTTCTCTTCGAATTTGCTGTGTGAACCTTGGCTTGCCGGCATGGTGTTTGTGGCCTCTCGACGTTGCTGTCTTTCTCTCTGGGCGTCAGTGGCCCTCCCATACTAACCTCCAGAAAGCAGTTGTCATCCTAAATCTAACTCACAGGTGTAGAGACTAGACTCTTTTACCAAATGAAGTTTGAAACTGCCTTTGAAAAAATTATTCCTTAAAGCTCAAGATAATGCTGAGAGATTTTTGAAGAAAATTTGAGCTTTAAGCCCCTTACTTAAAAAGTATTTATTAGGAAAAACAAAAATTGTGGGGAGACTACTTTAGGTTTAAAAAAACTAAACAGGCATAGCAACCAAATACAATGTATAAACCTTGATGGAACCTGCTAGGAAAAATTAGCAGCCATAAGCTGAGTTTTTTAAGACAGATGGGAAATCTGAATATTGTCTATATTTTAGATGAAAATTATAGAATTATGGCTGATATTCTTAGATGTGAAAATGGCACTGTGGTTATACAGGTGAATGTCCTTGTTCTTAGGACATGCATGCAGAAGTACGTAGAGGCTAACGTATGTCTGCAACTTACTTTCAAATGGTTCAGCAAGGAAAGGAAAAAACTGTGTGTGTGTGTCAGAGAAAGAGAAGAAAAAAGCAATTGTGGCAAATTCTTTAACAGTTGTTGCATCTTGTTGAAGGATAATAGGGTATTCATTATACTGTTTTTTCAGCTTTTCTGTGGATTTTTAAAATTTTCAAAATAAGCAGCTTTGGGAAGTAATAGGCCATTTTCTAATGTGAGGTAAAGCTACTGTTGCTGGATAATTTAAAAGCTGGGGATGAACCATCCAGTGAGCTGCCTCATAGGCACTCAGACACTTAAAGATCTGATTCCAGATGTTTTAGGATTATGGTATCATTGGTTGATATTGATGCCCAGTTGTTGAAATAGAATTCTGTTTTTAAATTGCTACTGCTGATCACTGATGTTTCTCGTTCGTTGCGTTAGCGTATTAGACTGTGCGCTGTGACTAGACTAGGCTTCCTCTGTGCTGTGTTTGAGGAGGTGCCCTCGCTAGGTCTGGGCTTTCATGCTTGAGTCTGTGTCCTTGAGGTGTCCTCAGGTGTGTCTTGCTGCCCTTCCTTCTGTGACGCACTAAAGAAGAGTCTTCACACTCGTGTGTCCAAGGCTGGGAGGCCTGTGCGGTTTTTCCGAACGGCACACAAGCATGGGGGGCTTAAGAGGATCTGTGTTCGGATCCTCTTTTTCCACATATACTTGAGCTAAAACTACTCCTATGAGTTTTCCACTTGCGTCTCGTCCTCTGCTTGAAGAAAGGAGATGCAAGTGGAAAACTCACTCAGCAACATTGTCCTGGGAAATAAAAATCTCAAGCCATCCAAGGGACAGTCAGAATTACTGTTTTGGGGAATCTCCTTTTACTAAATAATCAGATGATGTGTGTCTGCCTGGTTATTTTATCTCTTCCTGTCTTATGTAAACTATATTTCTGAGGCTTCAGAAGTAGGGTATGTTGGCCTATGATTGATTACATGTTCTGAACTCAGATACACTATAGATACAGGTTAGTATAAAAAATAACTTCATCTCTTCCATCCCCCCAAAATGCCATTCTCCAATGAAGAGTTTTTCAGGGAGAAACCTTTAAGAGCAAAGCAAAGGAAACTTCAAGTGACAAAATGGCTTTTTAAACAATGGTACTGATGAGCCTGTTTGCAGGGCAGGAGTAGAGACAGTGACGTGGGAGAGCAGATATCAGCAAGCTACAGGGACGGACGTGCTGCATGGTGCCGGAAGCTCAGCCCAGCGCTCTGTGGCAGCCAGAGGTTAGGGGAGGGGATGAGAGCAAGGCTCGAGAGGGAGGGGATGTGGCGTGCTCACGGGAGATTCGTGCTCTTGTACATCAGAAGCCGGTACAACATTGTAAAGCAATTATCCTCCTTTTAGAAATAAATGTAACTTTTTTAAAATGGCTGATTTTTAGCTCTTCTTGGTTCTTAATTGCCGGGGTGGTCACTAGCTATAGAATAGTGTACCAGGACTCCCTGGAGGCTCAGACGGTGAAGCGTCTGCCTGCAGTGCGGGAGACCAGGGCCCAAGCCTGCGTCGGGAAGATCCCCTGGAGGAGGAAATGGCAACCCACTCCAGTACTGTTGCCTGGAAAATCCCACGGACAGAGGAGCCTGGTGGGCTACAGTCCACGGGGTCGCACAGAGTCAAGGGTCACACAGCAGAGTCTCTGTGAGACGTGACTGAGCGACCTCCCTGTGCACGTGTGGACAGCTGAAGCAGCACTCGCTAGTGAAGCCAGTTGTTTTAAATAGGACTGGAATATTTTCTTGGTCTGTACGGGTTTTCAAGATATTCCAGGTAAAGTATGAGGATAAAAATGTCTTGATATCTTTCTGATAAAATGTAAATGTCATTTTGCTGTACTGAATGTCATTCAGTAAAGTAGTTAATACATCTTTTACTGAGTCATATCATGAAATATCTATTTCAATTATGCTTAGTTCTCATAAAATAATTTATATTTTCTTCTATTAATAAAGAATGAAATTTTATTCTCGATGCCAGACTGATTTATTTTTATCAATGTTGTAGTTACAGTAAGTTATTAGTAATTTCACCTTGTATTTGCTCCACACTCTCTCACGTGGTAGAATGGAATTCATAGCCTACACAAGTTTTTAGTCATAACAGAAGCACGTGATTGAGTTCTCCTGGAAACCTGGTGATTGGCCCAAGCCTGACTCCTGTGTGACACCCAATTTAGACCCTAGTTCTTTTCTGAATCTTAAGTCTGACTTGACTTTGCCCAAATCACACATATCTTCATTCATAAATTTAGTCCTGGCCAACACTACTTCAGCATTGATTTTTCCAGCACTGGGGACATTTAACCTGCTATTAATATAATTTAGATTAAAAGTGCCATGCACTGTGTCAAGTGTTCAAGGATCACTTAAATGCCTGAGAATGTTATTATTGTGAAACTGTGTTTTTCTCTATTTAAGTGGGTTCTTCATAAACTCTCTATGATGTTCAATAGAGACCCCATTCTTCCTTTTCATTCTGCATTCTCTTTCTCTGTGGATGGGTGGCAGTGGGTAGATACGTAAAAGAGAGAAAGAGAAGCATCTCTGTCTCTGATGTGGCGTTTAAAAGATTCTGCTCTGTGATTGTTACCAGTTAGTTGCTTACCTGTCTATATCCCATAGTGGAATATGGATTCCTTACTGGTAGGGATGATACCTTCTTCATCAATAAAAATCCCTTGTGGCTAAGGATGGTGCTATCCATGTTTGAATGAACATATATTCAATCTTTTGTGAATGATAATTGTAATTCTTACACAATATTTGTATTTTCAAGTTAAGAGCAGGTCAAAATAAGTATAAGATGGCAGTTGGAAAAATCTGGCAAATATTTTCTTGTTTAAACTTATATATATATATATATCTGTTACAGCTTCCATAGCTGTGGGATTCTCGATTCTTCTGTCATAAAACCGACCCATTCTCCAGGTCTCTGACAAGTTCCGTGGTTTGAAAGCTAAGTCGTTTTAATCACTGTGTGATGCACCCGTTATTGGAAGCATTGTGGTCTAGAGCAATGATACGATACTGACGACTTCAAAAATGCTCTTGAATGTGGCATATCAGGAAGAGGGTCCTAGGTAGAAAACTATACCAGTGTCTGAGAACATGGTTTCCAGCTGAGCTGGAATCAACTGACCAGGTCAGGACTGACACTCTAGAGATAATGTGGAAAGGTTCCCACAGGGGACTCCCTCAGGCAGCCTGTTAATAGCTGAGGAAGTCCAGTCCTCCTGACACGCTCAGACAAGGTTATGATAAAGGCCAGAGCGAATGGGATGCCTCATTCAGAGTTTGGGGCAGCATTTGAGGGACCGAGTTTCGAGCCTATGGGAAGTGAAAGTTCATCAGATGAAGGGTCTCAGAGCAATGGCGGAGAACTCACCAGGCCCTGAGTGGGTGCTGACTGCAGGCCGGCAGGGTTGTGGGTCCTTCCCTTTTATAATGCCTGCTGCTCCAGGGGGGTGTGACTGCACTTGTCTTAGGGGTGTGAAGGTCTTCGCTGGAATGCCAGCAGGAAGGAGACACATGTCCTCGAGTGGGGGCCCTGCCTTCTGCCTCACCTTGGCCCCCCTTCTGCATTTCATGTCGCACCACGGTCATGGCATCAGCAGTGCTCCGGGGCAGCCCAGCCTAGATGCAGAGCTCATGAAAGGTGGAAGGACGCGCCTGACAACTGATGCCTTGCCCTACTTCAGAATTCCTACAAAAACTTGGCCCTCCGATAATCAAGCCTTTCCCCTCACACACACTAAGGGAATCAGAATTCTTTATGAGATACTTGGAATATGTGCGAGTCCATCACTTGTATTAACTGTCAGGGAGGCTACTCTGTGGAAAGAGGCCTTTACCTGTAACACGTAGGTTTCAGGGATGGTTCTGTCAGTGGGGATTTTAAACCCAGCGACAGAGATATTTGAAAAGAGGATATGAGTCAAGGAATAGATGATAGTAGTTGAGAGACAGTAAGAACAAACAAAATGATAACTCAATAAATTTCCTTTACAATTTAAAAATAGAAGAAAGTGGATCGGTGACCACGGTGATGATTTTCTTACAACCGGAGAATTTGTTTACCGCATAGAATTCATGTATTACTTCACAATTCCTTGTGCTTCTCGGATATTTTGTCATGGGGAGAATGTTGAAAACCCTTTCCTGTGTTAAATGTATTTAAGATGTGTTCACCTAAGCCTTAGCCTACTAAGGAGGATGTGGAAGACACAGGAAAGTGTGGATGACAGTATGCTCCAGCATCTCCCCGTTAAAGCTTTAGTTTCTTACAACAGTCACAGGCCTTCTTATAAGAATTCTCCCTTTACAATACATGCTCAGTCCCCTGTATCCGTAGGCTCCACGTCTGCAAAGTCAGCCAACTGTGGATCGAAGATATTTGAGAAAAAAATTCCAGCAATTTCCCAAAAGCAAAATTGAATTTGTCACAGCTATTTACACAACACTTACATTGCATTAGGTATTATAACTAATTTAGGGATGAGTTAAGGTAGATGGAAGCATGTATATAGACTATATGCCAATACATTTTATATAAAGAACTGGAGCATCTGTGGATTTTGATACCCGTGGAGGCCCTGGAACTAACCCTCCATGGATACAGGGGACAGCTATATACATATTATCATTCCTGGGGTAAGGAGTAGAAGAAGTCTCTAGAACCTAGGGTAGATTTGTACATGTATGTGGTCCATAGAGAGCGTTTTAATAACCTGGTTAAATGCTGATGAAGTCATAATCCTGCTGACTGATAGTCTAGGGAGCATCGGTGTCCGTGGTTTGCTTTGTTAATGCCATGATGATGGGCTTCGGGGCAGTGATCCAGCATATCAGGGACGCGAAAGACCCGGGTTCTGTCAGTCCAGCCGCTCAGTCGTGTCCGACTCTCTGCGACCCCATGAACCACAGCACGCCAGGCCTCCCTGTCCATCACCAACTCCCAGAGTTCACTCAGACTCGCGTCCATCGAGTCAGTGATGCCATCCAGCCATCTCATCCTCTGTCGTCCCCTTCTCCCCCTGCCCCCAATCCCTCCCAGCATCAGGGTCTTTTCCAGTGAGTCAACTCTTCACATGAGGTGGCCAAAGTACTGGAGTTTCAGCTTCAGCATCATTCCTTCCAAAGAAATCCCAGGGCTGATCTCCTTTAGAATGGACTGGTTGGACCTCCTTGCAATCCAAAGGAATCTCAAGATTCCACAGTTCAAAAGCATCAAAAGCATCAATTCTTTGGCACTCAGCTTTCTTCACAGTCCAACTCACACATCCATACATGACCACTGGAAAAACCACAGCCTTGACTAGACGGACCTTTGTTGGCAAAGTAATGTCTCTGCTTTTGAATATGCTGTCTAGGTTGGTCATAACTTTCCTTCCAAGGAATAAGCATCTTTTAATTTCATGGCTGCAGTCACCATCTGCAGTGATTTTGGAGCCCCTCAAAACAAAGTCTGACACTGTTTCCCCGTCTATTTCCCATGAAGTGATGGGACTCAATGCCATGATCTCGTTTTCTGAATGGTGAGCTTTAAGCCAACTTTTTCACTCTCCTCTTTCACTTTCATCAAGAGGCTCTTTAGCTCCTCTTCACTCTCTGCTGTAAGGGCGATGTCGTCTGCATAGCTGCTCTACCATTCATGGGGTTTACTTCATCTCAAGGCAGGTTTTCACTGATGATTAGTTAGTTGTCAGCCTTCATGGCTGCACATGAAACAGTGTGTTGCTCTCTCTGAGGAAGAGAATGTATTCCCCGGATGCCTCCTGCAGATCTCACCTCCTGAGCGGAGGGTTCTTGCCAGTCCACCTACTCCAGGAAAACCATGCTGGGGTCAGCATCCTGAGATGGTAACTGGGGAGAGAGGAACACTGAAGAGAACTGGGGCTCTGCTGGGGAGGAAGGAGGCGAGGCAGGCTAATAACACTCGCTCTGTTTATAATACTCATTTTATTTCAGTGCTACTGTTTGGATGTCTATGCCATAAGGGTTTTGAGTTAGAACTGTTTTTTTATGTGGCCATGCCAGGTGTCTTTCTTTTTTCTGAGTAGTGTAACTTGTTTTAAGATGGCAGAGTAAAGCCAAATTTCAAAATCTCTGTCCTTTTAGACTTAAATATATGAACAACAAATGGATAAAAAATTAGCAGAAATATGCTGGCAGCAAATTCAAAGAGCACAGCTGATGGTTGGGGAGAGAAATGAGAAGTTTCCACAAATTCAGAGGGCTTGGCTCAGGGTCACTCTTGGCCTCTCACCGTGCAGAAGCTCTGTGAGAGGACAGGGTGGTGGGAAAGTCCTGCGGAATCACCGGAGCAGGAGCTGCAGTGGGCATAGCAGGAGGGCGGCTGCGGGCCGGCCTCGCGTGCTGCAGGACGCGGGGCTCCCAGGAGGCCCCCCGGGTGCTTCTCTCTTGTGACAAGGAAAGCAGCCTGGGGGTCATCACTGTAGCTGTCCCGGCGGGGAGAGGAGGAGAAGAGGAAGGTAGAATGACGACACCTGGCACTGAGTGTCTGCGCCAGTAAGCCGGGAGTCAGCAGGACCCCGGGCGGAAGGCAGTCTCCGGAGCACAGTGAGTGGAGGAAGGGGCACAGAGTGACCCGGGGTGACAGGGCGCCCTTATCACTCCCGACTGAGGTGGGGCTGTGCAGCGGGTTGTCGGGATTAGGAGGAAAGAGAGTGATTACAAAGGAACAACCGGATTCTGATGGGCATGAAGTCTCACAGGGACTGCGGAAATTAGACAATGTGAGACGACATCCCTGGGAGAAAAGAGCAGAGTGAGGCTACTTGGAGCCCTAGCCCCAGCTGAGCTTTTTCCTTTATCACACTCCCGAACTTCCCTTCCACCCAGCACACTCCCACAAAGATGCTAGCAGCTGAGGATGTGGCTGGGAGGGAACGGGCTCACGGGTTCACCAACAGAAGTGCTCCACAGAACGTCCCGTGAAGAATGTCCTGAGCCAAGCAGAAGACACGGCCAGGCCCCTGCACGCACAGCAGGGCCGAGAGGAAGGCACAGTGTCTGAGGAAAAAGGATGCAGTCTGTTCTGGAAGAAATAATAAGGAGAGAATTCCTGCACGAGCTTTTAAGAACCTGAGATTCATAGAACATTGGCCCGGAAGTGACGATGACAGTGGAGGAACAGAATGAGGTGGAGCGGGGAGAATGCGGAGCCCGGGACTCAGAGCCAGTTTGCAGAACACGCAGAAGCAGTCGGGAGTGGAATGGCCTCCGCAGTGGCTCAGCGACGATCACGGAGCGGCTACGCTGCATAAGCAACTGCGTCAGCTCCTTACGGATCACTTTTTAGGGCTTCACTGTGGTGGTAAAAAGCCCGCCTACCGGTGCAGAAGACACGGGTTCAATCCCTGGTCTGGGAAGATCCCCTGGAGAAGGAAATGGAAACCCACTCCAGTGTTCTTGCCTGGAGAACCCCAGGCCAGAGGAGCCTGGTGGACTGGGGTCCATGGGGTCTCAAAGAGTCAGACGTGACTTACTGAGCAGCAACAACAACAGAGGAATGGAATAATCGTGGCTGAAAAATTAACTTATTGACAGAGCGCAGTCTTGAGAAATTCAGTGAGTGCAAAATGAAAAAAGCAAAGATCCTAACAGGTGAAAATGATAGATGTGGCCATTGGAGTTCCTGGAGGCAGAGCTGAGCTAGAAGTTTGGGCCTTCAGTGTTTCTGTTCAAGTTCCTCTTGGAATTAGTTTTTTTTGTTGCAGAAAACTGACCACTTTACACAGCACTCATTTGGAAATGTGTAAGCATTGACAAATGGTGAACATGAATGTTCGTGTTCTTCCTAGAAGAATACCAATGAGATGAAGATTTATTTATAGCCCGAGAGAATTCCCCTTTGAAGCAATTTGTTTCCTGGCAGTGATACTGAAAGCTCCCCTCCCCCACCACAGGATCATTTTCTGTGCTTTGCAGGAACTGGTCTTTTGTTAAATGTAAATCCTGACCTGCTGAGCTCAGGGCAAACTGCTTTTCCTACAACCAGAGCCCACTTTGTAGGACAGGTTCTATGGAAAAAAAAAGTGTGTGTGTGTGTGTGTGTGTGTGCGTGTGTGCGTGTGCGTGCTGTCAGACATCTATGGTTAATCATTGACATTTTCTACCTTAAAAAAAAATGCCAGGTAAGTCCGGGTGATAGGTTAGCGTGAAGGAAGAGCAAACAAACCCACTAACGCTTTGGTTGGCCAGCATGCTGAGCTTTCGCGTCCTGCCTGCCACCAGGTGTGGCTTAGAACCCATCCGCTGTAAATTGCTCTGGGGAGCAGTGGATCGTAGACCAGAAATTGGTCGCTGGAATGGACTTGTCATGAATATCCACTCACTACCTAGTGCCTAGGAAATCAGCTGGAGGAAGCAGTTATTCCGGTTGGATCGCAGGAGGGCATGCCGCGGGGTCCAGCAAGCCTCACAAGTCCCGCAGCAGGGGCAGCAGGGACGAGCGCTTCTGCTGGGCTGTGGGGCGGCCGCTGCCGGGCGCTGCTGCCAGCGGGGCCAGGGAGCATGCTGCTGGTGGAGAGCTTCCCTGAGGGCCCCCTGACGCTCCTCGCCAGAAGATGAAGCTTCAGGTAGGAGAGCTGCCCTGCTCACAGTGGCCGGGTTCCTCGTCCATCTCAGGGGTGCCACTAGGCCTCGCGGAACAGGCTGCAGAGGACTGCACCAAGGGGGCCTCATTGGTAAGGGCGCCAGCTAGAGAGGCTTAGCAGTCTATTTCCATTTTTCAAGTGTGTACTTTGTTTCCTTGAAATTGTGAAAGTGTTCATGCTTCAAATACACATGTAAGTCTGTAAGTTACAGTGTATTTTTTAACGCTGTCTCCTACTTCCGGTGTAAAAAACGTGTTTTTTGTTTTTTTTTTTAAATGGCTTTTTTTTATTGACAATATTGGTCATGCGATTTAAAATCATGGAACTATGGCTTTAGAAAACCATGAGAAAGACAACTTAGTGTATAATGTGAGTGACTGCAGCTGCACGGTCCATTGTGTTTTCTAGGGGAAAAGCACCTTGGTCCTCTCTGCCGGAGCATTCATTCTGGGAAGGTCTTTAGCTTCTCATAAGATGGAAAATGCATAAAAGATGGAACGGTGACAAAAGAGCCTTTGTTCTGTTTGTTGGTATTATTTACTGTGTGTGTGTGTGTGTCTGCGTGCGCACACTGCCTCGCTCTTGCCCTGTCTTTCTCAGTAAGCCAGACATGTCATTTCACTTGGCCGGGATATTCTGATGTTGCCATTTGCATGTCTGTGTTATTTTGTATGGATGCTCTGTCTGTTAGCTTTGCTGAGGCTGTGAAATGCTCTTGAGCTGGAGGGACAAAAATAGTAAAGATGCAAAAAGTCAGTCTCCAGGAATCTGGGCCAAATGGGATGATATATATACTTGATCATGAAATACTGTTTATGGTTTGAAACTCTCAAGTAAGCAAACAGCCCTTACCCGCATGCACTGGGAGGTCTGGCGCAGTCAGAGGCGACCAGCAGCCTCCTTCTGATCACTCCCTAAGCTCCGCGAGAGAGAGGGGCCTTTATTTCGTTCACTCATCGTTCCCAAGGCCGGGAAGAGCGCAGGCACATAGTGGCTGATCAATGTGTTCCCTAAGTGAGGACATTCTATTCTAGAGGGTGCTTAGAATCATTCCTACAAAGGCGACAGTAGTCACAGTGTTACAGTTTCTGTAACTTTTAAAGTAATAACTAGTATTTATTATTAACCATATCTATATGGATTGTAAACTGGCATAAAATTACACATGAATTTGAGAGCATAATATTCTGAGCCAACAAAAAGAACAAACTGATGCAACAGTTACTTGAGAATTCTCAAAAACCCAGTATCAGGGAAGTTGTTTAATAATAACTTTTATAAAAATGTAGTCTGAATTTTATTGATAAAGATTTTTCAGCTGACTTCAAGGATTTATGTATTTTGGGATATATAAAGAATTTTAAAATAGCAGGAATTAAGTTGTTCGTTTTACTTTATATTCAAAAAATGAAAATTACTTAATGGAAAAATAGATTTGAAAAGGATTATTTTCATCAATACATTATTAGGGATATAATCATGCCATGTTATCTGTAACATTTTAAAAGGCATTGAATTTATTTGTCTATGTCAGAGGCTTTTTAAACTATAAACCTGTTTATTCATAACTTCTAGGGTAAGTTTAAGACAGCAGTGTGTGTGGTGCTGAGTGGAGCTAAGCAGGGCAACTCATAGATAAAATCACATTTGAGAGCTCCTTGTGCAATGAAAAGAAGTTATCTCTGTTAACCTCTCTCTCCTCCCCACTCCCACACAAACCCACTATATAAAGAACAAAACTGAATCCAGAAAACACGGATGAATGGCCCAAGAGCAAATGGCTGGTTAGCTGGCAGGGTTCTGTGCTTGACAAGCTCACATTTTTCAGTTGCTTGTCACTTTGCTGTTGTCACAGTGAAGTTTTGAAAAATGAAGCAGATGATCACACTGTTATGAATTTAGACTGTATTTCACTGAAGGCACCTATTTTGCATTACTTACTGCATTAGTCCATTTGTTGAAATACAGTTTTAGAAATTGTAGGTTTTTCACCATCTTTTTTTCTGAGTTAAAATTGTGATGACTAAATGTGCCCTAAATTTCATTTTAAACTTGAATTTTTTGGTAAAATGATACTTTGTGCTGTTTTGTCCTTAAAACTGCCTACGTTTTGCTTTTATTTTTCAGGTAGAGATTGTTGTATAATTTTTCCAAGTCCTTTTAACCAACTGTGTTAGTCTGCTTGGGCTGCCTTAATAAAACATTATGTGTATAGAGACAGAGAAGAATCTCTTTCTCTTTCCTTTGTCAAAAGGATAAGCAAAATGTGGTAAATCCAAACAATAGAATGTTATATAGCCACAAAAAGGATAAAGTATTGATACATACTGCAGCGTCAGCGAGCTTTGACAGCACTGTATTCAGAAACCAGACACAAAAGGCCACATTATTTTTTGCCTGACTCCATTTATGTAAAATACAGAGCTAGAAAGCGATAAATGATTGTTATGGAGGGGCTTGAAAGAGAGGAGTGGGGTTTTATTTTAGGGGAATGAAAATGTTTTAGAGCCAGAGAGTGAAGGTGGCTGCTGCACGTTGCAGGTGTGCTGAATCTCGCTGAGCTGTGCACTTTAGGATGGTTGCAATGATGATTTCTGTGTGTTTCACCACACACAAACAGAATGAAACAGACGAGATGAGCTTAAAAGCAGAAAAAATGTTTCAGGAAAAGGTAAAATCATGAGCCTCATGAACACATATTAAGGAATTTATTATATTCATGTGATATGAAAGAACTAAGTTGATGCTTAGCCAGTTCAAAGGAAGAGTCAAAAGAGCATCAATTTATGTAAAGGAAATATTGAGATAATTTCAAATGGAGATAAAACTGGTTTTTCCATGGGGGTGAGGGGTAGAAGTCAAAGTCACTCTCAGAGGACATCTGTCGAGTATCTGCCATGCAGAAAGAACTGCACACAGCTCAGTAGCTTTCGACTGAAACTCAACATTTTTTCCTTCTCTCTTTGGATAAAAAAATAAAATCTCATAGAAGAATTACTGTTGATCAAAATTAAGATACTATTATATTTGGCCTATTGATTTATGTGTGTGTGTGTGTGTGTGTAGGCACAATAAAAATGTTAATTTCTCTTACAGTCCTTCTTAAGTTTGCTTTTCTGTAAGTTTTTCTAAGGAATATCAGATTGGATTTTTTTAAAGCTTCGTTAATTGTGGTCCTAACTTGAGGTAGCCAAGCCAAGAACTTGCTATCCAATTTCACCTACAGTACCTATAAAATTTTCTAATTTCTTGATATTTCATACATATTTCAAGTATTCTGGGCCTGCCAGGAAGTGGCTTTCCATCCTTATCTGTAAGGCTGGAAACCCTGTAAGCCAGTCTTCCCAAAAAGGCTTTGCGTTCATGGCTCCGAGAATGCAGCCTAAGTCCCTGAAATGTGCCTCACCACATCTGATGGAATGAACACCATCCTCAAATGTGAGCTTGGTTGCAAACTCAGTGTTTCCAGTTATGTCCTGGTAAGAAAGAGGACAGATTCTTATTGAAACCTATGCAGACAACTTTATTTCTATGAAAATAAGAAAATGCAGTAAAAGCTTCTGAATTCTGGAGGGCTCAGACAGGAAGAGGAAGATCATTGACAGGGATTATTTTGTTTCAGTTTATGAAAGCAGAGTCTATTGAATTGTGAGTTAAAGGAAAGAGAAAAGGCTTCCTTAATATATTTAGAAAGTAGAACATTCAGACAATATCAAGAAAGCCTAAAACAAAACTAACAATATTCCAACAATTCATTTAACCTTATTCGATTAATTCTAATTCCTTTGACTCTTGATACGAGTTCTGGAAATCATGACCTGGTCCACTGGTGTGGTCTCAGGGTTGTTTAAACGATGCTGTCAGAAGGCTGTGCTGAAAAGTACCTGGCAGTCCTTTCAGTGAGCCTCTGACACAGCCATCTAGCCTGTGGCTGATTGCAAGGGGCTTCAGGGAGACATCAGCCTGAAATAAATAGGAAGTGTTTGTAGATGGTGGAGACTTAAATGGCTCTGCTCAGTCTGTTAGTGATCGTTTTAAAAGTGAAGCATTTGATGAGAGAGTTTCTTTTAAGAAAAATGTAACTGGCAGGGAAATTTGGTTATTTCTCTCACATGCAAAGCACGATAATTATGTCAACCCCCCAATTTTGGAGAAACAATTATAAACATAATTAACTCTGTGTTCAAAGAATGCAGTGAACAGTACCTCTGGTTTATAAGGATGAGTGAGCATAAACTTTGCAGAGAAAAAATGGTGAGATATTATAATCCTTAGACGTAAACATACCATGAGCACAACACAGATTTATCAGGACTGTCAAGTGAAGAGATTCAGTAAGCCTGGAATAGGTCCTAAACTTTCTGAATATTGCTGAAACTCCATAGTAAGTGCTGGGAATCCCCAACTGAAAACCATGCCCTAGATGATGCTAGATTCAAATACTTAAAGTAGTGACCAAGTTAACATTAAAAAACAGAAACCATGTCTGATAACAACAATATTGTATAGCGCGTGAATATATCTTGCTCACGAATCTCTTTTCACTCATAACTTCTTACGGATTTCATCAGTAGTAACAAATCAGGTAAACCGAGTCTCAGTAGCTCTCCCTTCATGGGATAGGGATACAAAAAAAGATACATGTTTGTCATTTTTCAGGGCCCCTTGGGAAGTCTCAAAGACAGGTTTAGGAGTGAAAGATATCATGAAATTTTTATTGTATTTTATTTTACATATAAGATTTGATTTTGTATAGACAAAATCAGAAGTTTTCAGGAGATTTGAACATTTAAAAGAGAAATCAGATCATGGGTACTTGAAAAGCAATGACAACTCATTTTAAAAGTGATGATAAACATTATCCACCACTGTGACCTTAGTAGCGTTTCAGTAATTAAAGGTTCTTCTGATACAGTTGATGGTCATATTAAGGAGTGTGGTTTTTTTGATATTGCATAACATGATGTGTTGATCTTGGAGATTTGCATAATTCAGTGAGCCAGTAATTTCTAAATGGCCAGTGTGTGATGTTATAAAGTCATGCATGGTTAAGATATTGTTTCAAAGAAAGATGGAGCAGTTGATTTTACTGGAGTATTAGAAGTTCATTAGTATCAGTCAGAATCCCAGGTAATTACTGAGTTTTTGTGTAGCAAAGTAATATCCATAGATGTTTCATGGTTATTAAAATAGATACTCCTTTTCTGACTTCATAACTGTATAAAGCCAAATAGTCTTTACTTCAATCAAAACAATGTATCAGAGGAGATTGAATGCATAAGTAGATTTGAGAATCCAGCTGTCTTCTATTAATTAGACAATAACAAGATTTATTAAAATGTAAAAACATGCTACTCTGCTAACTTTTTTTGTTTGGAAAAAATGGTTGATTTTCGTAGAAATGTGATTTAGCCGGGTTTATTACTATTAATTCTAAATGAGTTAAGAGATACCTATTTAACCCCTCAGGCAGTCAGCCGTGCAGCTCCTGAGCTAAATTTGCTCTGAACAGACATCGCTGATACTAATAAAACTGCAGTGTCTAGTTTCCCAAAACCCTTAAAAGAAGGACCTTTTTTTGGACTTAGCCGAACTCTACTCTGGAAAAGTGCTAGGGACTCCGCCCAGTGGTTTAGGTCTTCCCTGCTGTAGTGCTCTAGGGAGTATGCTGGGGCGGAGGGTCAGGGAGGGGTAATAACTGACAAATCGGTTCTGTGTGGTGTATCCTTTCACTAATCAGTTCTGTGTGGTGCATTCCTAAAATCCCTGTGATTGTTGAGAGCCTGCGAGGGCCGAGGGCCGGGGAGCCATGGCAGAATGGATCCAGGTAGAGCCCCCATTAATCTCAATCATTCCACTCTTTGTCCACCCCATTCTATTTGCTTTCTTGTTCTTACACCCACCCCCAACCCCAGGTGGTAAAGAATCTGCCTGCAGTGCTGGAGACCTGGGTTCGATTCCTGGGTCGGGAAGATCCCCTGGAGAAGGAAATGGCAACCCACTCCAGTATTCTTGCCTAGAGAATTCCAGGGACAAAGGAATTTGGCGGGCTGCAGTCCATGGGGTTGCAAGAGTCGGACACGACTGAGTGCACTGTCTCAGTTTTTAAATTGTCCATTTTAATTTTGAATATAGCAAATGTCCACAGGTATAATCCACATAAACAAAAGGTTTTTGGAGTTCTCAGCAATGTTTTATGTTGTAAAGGAGTCCTGAGACTAAAGGTACTGCTGTACCTGCTGGCATATGCCATGGGCTACACATGGCATACACCGCTGTGCCCTCCAGGGTGGAGGAGGGCAGGAGGAATGCCAGAGGATGGAATAGCAGCTGGATCAGGGAAGGAAGATGTGCTCCCAGAAAACAGCAAGGGCGACCTCTTTAGAACCGTCTTACGTGTTGACCCTTAACTGCAGAATCGTGTGAGAAAGGGAGGGCTTTCGCTTCTGTTGCTGCTCAGAGCAGTGCTGGAGTTCTGCTGGAGATGATGGATCTTGGTTAGACAGTTGCCAGTGTCTTCTACACATAAATTGGGGTGTGTGTGGTGGTTAATGACGTAACTGGTTGTGGTCAGAGTTTGAGGGAAGCTCTATCATTTGACTCTCTGGTGCAGATTCCCCAAGACTTGCTTAGCCGGCCCGCTGCACTGTCTCCCCGTCGATTCTTGGCCTCTTCCGCGCGTGTTTGGTCTCTGGAGGCTCTGCACCTGGGCTCCGCCCCCAGGTCCATTTCATTGGAGTCACACATAGACTTGCAAAATCACTGACAGAACCAATTAAATTGGGAAATGTCGCATATTTTTCAACAGAGATTCTCTTTATCTTTGTGATTTGGTAACTTCTTAACATTAACAGAACTTTGCTTTCTTATACCTGTAAACTGTTTTTCTCAAACCTGTTTATCAATCTGTTTCCTGACTGATTTATTTGTATTAACTCAGTTATGAGCTCACTGCCATCTTTTAAAGAGAAATTTACATTGTCAGGGGTCATGATTCACTTTCCTAAAACATGAGTCAGAGCCGATATGGATTATCCTGGCCCCAGATTTACAACCAGACTTGCATCTTAAAATGTGGCCTGGGGGCCAGCGGCATGGGAGTCACCTGGGAGCTAATTAGAAACACAGAATCTCAGCTGTCCTCAGAACTAACAGTCTGCGTTTTAGCAAGATCCCTAAGCAATTCAGATGTACCAAGTTTCGGAAGGACTGGTCTGAAAGAGGCAACAGGTGAGAAGAGGAACTGTGTTCTTCGGCGTTTTCTTGTTGAATGTCGGGGAAAAGAGCCCATGGAGAGAGACAGGGTGAGAGTCAGCTGGGGAGGAGCGTGGTGTGGCATCTCCGCGCTCCTCTGCGGAGGGAGCAGGCCGTGAGGCTCTCCTCTGTGAGGGTGGCGGTGCCCGCTGGGCAGTGGCGGGATGTGCTAGGGCCGGGGTGAAGGCTTTGCCAGGGTTTACCGCTTGGGCGCTGACGCTTAGCTCCAGCCTGAGCTGCAGCGAAGCTCGCTCTCTTGTTCCTCATGCCCGTTCCTGATACTGATGTTGGTTAGCATCCCTTCTCATTAGCAGCCCGTCGGCTGTGGGGGGATGGCGTGGCCCGCTCTGCCCGGCGGCGCGTGTGCCCTTTGTGTCCTGCTCTGCTCTCCCCCAGCTGCGCGGCCCTCGCTGCGACGCCGCGGCCCCCGGCGCAGCCTCAGCGCCCCGTGCCTGGCTCAGTTTGTATGTGGCAGTCTCAGAGCAAATAAAGACGGGGTGGGGGAGAACCTGACGGGAGAGCATCCTGGGACTCGCTTCCGTTCAGTCAGTCCAAATAGACAGAGCAGTGCTCTTTAAAAACCATGGTCTACTGGAGCTGAATTGTTAATTTCCTTCCGAGTAGTGGAAAAGCAGTGCCAAATACTGAGGCTTCGAAGCATCTGTGTCTCCGGGGCTCTGGGGCTAGTTGTTTGTTTTTACCCTGCAGATACTGAATTGTTCTGACAAGGAAAACAGGATAAAGCTTAATCATTAAGCATATTTCTCAAGTTCACAAGGTAAAGAGCAACTTTTAGATCTCAATCTTGATTGAAATGGCAGCCCGCTCCAGTGTTCTTGCCTGGAAAATCCCAGAGACGGGGGAGCCTGGTGGGCTGCCGTCTGTGGGGTCGCACAGAGTCGGACATGACTGAAGTGACTTAGCAGCAGCAGCTTAACAGCTAGGCGCTCCCCACTCGGTACCGTTCTCTATGGAATAATGAACGTTGGAAAGGTCTAGGACATGAATTCTTGCTGCTTGGAATGTCTCTAGATTTCCAGATGGTGTTAAGCTGACTGTTTCTTGTATGGTAGCAGGTGATTTGATAGCAGTTATAATTGGTTTTCCGTACAAATAGTGCAAAGCATGTGGCATCTTTGCTTTAATGTAGTCAACTAAGCAACTTCAGCGGTGGCCCGCCCGCGGATGAGCCTTCAGGTTGGATTCGCAGCAGTGTCCTGTGTTTGCCCCCAGGGCGTTCTTGACTCATGAATGAAACTTCGGTGTTTGTAGGTTTACCTTGCCTGTGGACTCTCATTTTCCACAGAAATAGATATTGGTGACATAGTGCCAACACCTTGAACGTTCTTTATAATTTTATTCTTTTCCTTTATAGCTAGCTAAGTGATGAGCTTAAGCCCAAGAAACAGTCCATGAAACTAAACACTTAATAACATTGTCATATTGTATTACATTTAAGAGATATGAATTTCTGTTTGTACTCAGATTTATAAAGGGAGAATATAATAAAATTATTCCCCAGATTACACAAACACATGCTATAAAGACAAGACAATATTGGCAAAACACATGCTGAGCAGCAGGCTACTTGGGAGGTTTTGAAACATTTCTTCATAATCATTCTAGTGACACCAAGTGTACAGAAGCAAAGTATACAAAAGCCAGAGCGACCTGTGACCTGACGGATTCAGGGGAAGGGGAATCAGCATTTTCTTGGTGGCCAGCTTTCTTGAAGGAGAGCCTTAGTGGAAAGGGATCAGCTCTTCCTCAAAGGAGTTTTTATCTGATCCACCCGCTCCTTTGTACTTCTTCTGATAAAAGAATTCCGCCTCCATCTCAGCATTTTGTGGTCTTTGCTGTGGTTATTGCCTGGCATGTGAACTGAATGGAGAACAGATAATCTTAAAAATACACATAAGATCGTCTCTTCCATTTCCAGTAGTTTTGTTTGTTTGTTTGTTTTAACTCATTTGATTTAGAGCCAGCCTGAGTGGACGCAGGGAAAGCCACTGTATTATTTCTAAAAATCATATTTACATTTGGAACATTCTCTCTCTGTTCTTTTTTTTTATTATTTTTTTATTTTTACAGTTTCATCGTGTGGAATATTGCTGTATTCATTTGCTAGGGATATCATAACAAAATACCATAGACTGGATGGTTAAAACAACAGGATTTTATTTTCTTATTGTTCTGGAAGTTTTAAGTCCAAGATCAAGGTGTCAGCAGGTTGGGTTCTTGTGGACCTCTTTCCTAAGTATGCGGATAAATGACCGTCTTCTCCCTGTGTCTTCTGTGTTCGTATATCTGTGTCCTAATTTGCTCTTCTTATAAGGACACACTGCTTTAGGGCCCGCCCTAATGGCCTCATTTTAGTACTTTCTTCTTTAAAGACTTCCATCTCCAAACGTAGTCACATTCTCAGTATTTGGAGTTAGGGTATCAACATAATTGGAGGTGGGCAGGGTAACAATTCAGTCTATAACAATTATGTATCAGGGAGGTCAATCAACAAGCAGAAAGACCAGGAAGAAAGTTACTCAAGAATTCCAGGTAGGAATTGAAGGAACATGAAGGCATTGGCAGTAGAAACGGAGGTGAGAGTTGAGATTGAGAGCCATTTGGTAGGGAGGAATTCGATAAAAAGACTGTGGAGCTTGGAGGCAGAGGAGGGTGAGAGGGAGGAGATAGCAGGACTCCGTTCTCTCTCATCCAGGAGGAGTGGGCTTGCAGGGAGGCGTGGGCTGCGGCCCCTCTCTCATCCAGGAGGCGTGGGCTTGTGGGGAGGCGTGAGCTGCGGCCCCTGTCTCATCCAGGAGGAGTGGGCTTGGTCCATCCAGCCTTTGCTCAGGACTTTGGCCTTGTCTTCTTTGTCCCCGCCTTACAGCAGCTCCTCATCGCACGGGCCACATCACACACAACTGAACACACAGTCTAACCCTCTGAACCTCCTCTTGAATGCTTCTTAAGATACGTATTGCCCGCGTATTTTTACAGTTATCTCAAAAGTCCTGGCCTTTTCTTATTAATAAGTTCTTTTAGGGACAAGACTCTTGTTTTATTCACATTTGCCAAATTCTCCAGTGTCTAATAGCTGGCCCTGTACACAATAGTTGGTGCACAGCAAATTCTAATTGAGGTAACAGTTTGCTAGTAGAATTGTTATGTTCAGTTACTTGTTTGCCCATTTTAATCAAAACGTGATGCCTTAGGTAAAGTAAACCTATTTGGTTTTCTTGCAGAATGAGAAGACTTTGGGACATTCCATGAGTCATTCAAGCAACATTTCTAAGGTAGGGTGACTCTGAAGTATGCTATTTTTATAGCTTGGGGTTTTTGTATTCTTTTCTTTCATGTTTATACCTGGCATGTGTTTTATAGTCTCTTCAGGATATAAAGATCTCAGTACGTTGCTTTAATCTGCTCTGGAACCAGGTTATATGTGAGGTGTATAGCAGTCGTATTTTTCTAGTGAGGCAGTCCCGAGCATGTGTTTGAGGGGAGTGAGTAATGGGAGAAATCCCTGTTGCTTCCAGTAGAAATCGTTTACTTTCAGGTAGAAGAATTCTCAGAGAGCTGTCAGAGACTCTGCCGCCTCAGTCAGGAACGCATTTGAGAAACAAAGCAGCAGTCCTCCTGGCTTAAGTAGGCTTGGGTTTGTGTGGTTCTGATGACAGGAACCGGGCGTGCCGCGATTGGTGGGGTCGCAAAGAGTCGGACGCG
>SJYQ01010651.1:0-18279 GCA_006410935.1 Redunca redunca
TCAGGTGAGGGGATGTGGGGGAAGCTCTAAGGAAATGGGCTGCTCTAGATGGGGTGCTGCGGGGAATGGGAGGCAGCACTACCAACGGGCTCTCAGAAACTCATCTATGGAGAGGGGCGAGCAGAGCGAGGATGATGCTGTGATTGGTAAAGAAGGGGCAGTCCTGCTTTTCAGCCAGGGGAGGGGCGTGGTGTTGGTGGGGCGCAGTGACGGGTGTTTGCTGTCCCCTCCGCTCCTGCTCTCAGGGTGACCCTGTGTGAGGCTGGAGTTCTGTGGGAGCCTTTACATCCAACGGGAGAAGAGCACCGCCCTGCTGTGACACCAGGCCAGCCCCCGGATGTCAGGGGCTCTTTCTTTCTCAATCCTCTATAAACATTCGTGTAAATAACAGGAAGGAATATACCCAGAGACTCCAAGACTCCTCTTACTATTAAATTCAATCAAAACAAAACACTTCCCGTTACATTTACTCTTCTTTGCACCATAGAAACAAAAGAAAGACACCAGCTCAGCTGTGTCCCACTCTTTGCAGCCTCACAGACTGGAGCCCTCCAGCTCCTCTGTCCGTGGGATTTCCCAGGCAAGAATACTGGAGTGGGCAACCATTTCTTTCTCCAAGGGATTCTCCCTCCCAGGCATTGATCCCACATCTCCTTCGTCTTGCGTCTCCTGCATAACCACTCGCATTCTTTTTAACCTTTATGTCTCTCTTTTTGGCCACACTTTTCTAAAGCCCTCTCCTTTGAATATTATTATAAACTCATGGCCTTTCACAGACTCAGCCTGGCTCAATGAAACATTCATAGCAATCATTATCTTTTATTGTTATTATTATATGTGGGTGCCCCCTTAGACCACTTCTCTGATCATCTTCAGGAGCATCCTTGCCTTTGCAGGAGCAGAGATGCAGTCTCTCGAATTCACCTCCCCTGCAAAGGGTCTTCATTCCTCTGAGTGGACGGAAGCCCATGGGTGCCCATGTGGGTGGGGAAGATGCTGCTGGGCAGTATCTGTTTAAGGTCACAGTTCACCCTCATCATTCTGGTTTAACCCTGTTTTCATGCCTACTTTTCTAGAGAACTAGGTTTCATCAACACAAACATGTTCCTACACTGACAGTTGTCACAGCACGAGTCACACATTTCTTGTTGGCATTTAATTCAGCCGCTTCCATCATCTTTAAGGCGGTGGCACCAGAAACCACCCCATTCTTGTGGGTTACTGACTGCTATAAAGTGATTTCCGTTGTCTTAGAGTTAAAACAATCCAGTCCTAAAAGTGCATATGGTTCAGTTCAGTTCCATGCAGTCGCTCAGTCGTGTCCGACTCTTTGCGACCCCATGAATCGCAGCACGCCAGGCCTCCCTGTCCATCACCAACTCCCGGAGTTCACTTAAACTCACGTCCATCGAATCAGTGATGCCATCCAGCCATCTCACCCTCTGTCGTCCCCTTCTCCTCCTGCCGCCAATCCCTCCCAGCATCAGAGTCTTTTCCAATGAGTCAACTCTTCGCATGAGGTGGCCAAAGTACTGGAGTTTCAGCTTTAGCATCATTCCTTCCAAAGAACACCCAGGGCTGATCTCCTTCAGAATGGACTGGTTGGATCTCCTTGCAGTGCAAGGGACTCTCAAGAGTCTTCTCCAACACCACAGTTCAAAAGCATCAGTTCTTCGGCGCTCACATCCACACATGACCACTGGAAAAACCATAGCCTTGACTAGAGGGACCTTTGTTGGCAAAGTAATATCTCTGCTTTTCAGTATGCTATCTAGGTTGGTCGTAATTTTCCTTCCAAGGAGTAAGCGTCTTTTAATTTCATGGCTGCAGTCACCATCTGCAGTGATTTTGGAGCCCCCCAAAATACAGTCTTGTTTCCACTGTTTCCCCATCATTTCCCATGAAGTGATGGGACCAGATGGTTAGAACAGATCAATTTGTACAGAGGGTTCTGCTCATTCCTATGGTTAAAACAGATCAATTTGTACAGAGGGTTCTGCTCATTCCTTCCCAAGGAGAAGCTTCTTCTTTAGATAGTTCATCAGTGTCTTTAAATGATATTACTACATTGGGAGGTGGAATAGTGTGAGAATGTGTGCACAGGAGACAGGAACCTGGACTTGGATTCTGGCTCTAGCACTAGCTGTGTGCTTTGAGTAAATTGCTTCACCTCTCTGAGCTTCAGTTTCCTTTCTTATAGGACCATTGTGAGAACTAAAAGGAAGTGAATTCATACCAAGCAGTTGGGAAGGGGCCTGGTGCAAAGTGGGAAGTCATCAACCACAATAGCTAGTAAGTGGTAAGTATAGCATTTTGCTTTTTCTTGACTTAAGTTTGATAGTATTCATTTACTTCTTATTAGGAAAATAAGGATTTCATTTATTTTTATACTTTCTATTATACCTTTCCCCTTCTTCTCCTTTTATCATTATTCCACTAATTGTACATCCTCTGTTAGGAAGCTTTGTACTTGTAAGCACTTTATTTATATCTTCATTTCTTATGCTCTCGACTGGACCTCCTATTTCTTGACTCCCAGCTTTGTATACTGAGATATTAATCTTCCTCTTCTTCAGTGCTTCACCTCCCAAGCACTAGAAGTGTATTTTGATTTTTATATTAACAAATATATTTACTTCACATATTTAAATACTCTGTTTCATTTTGAAAGACAAAGGTTATTTTATTAAGATAAAGGTTATTTTATAATGANTGAAATAAAACTAAGATTTTTGAATCACTAATAAACCTGTGGGTTAATACACTTGTGAGTTATTTCATATTATATATATTAATATTACTTCAGTTTTAAAACAGTCTCCAAAAGACTTGGACATAGATATATTTACTTTAGTTTTTTTTAAAGTCAAAAGTGTTTACATTTTTTGTGATTTTTTAATACACTTTTTAAGAGCTAACTTGTACCATATAGCTGCACGTGCTTCTCAGCAGTTCACTTCAGTTCAGTTCAGTCACTCATGGTGTCCATCTCTTTGTGACCCCATGAACTGCAGCACACCTGGAATCTCTGTCCATCACCAACTCCCGGAGCCTACCCAAACTCATGTCCTTTGAGTCGGTGATGCCATCCATCCATCACATCCTCTGTCGCCTCCTTCTCCTCCTGAGCTTTTGTTTTTCCTGATGTTTCTAACTGGCTTCATTTTCACCCCTTGCACTGTTTATCTTCAGCATTTCCTCCATTTCTTTCCAACGGTGCCTCTTGTGATACCGAGTCCCCTGTCCCACAGACTCTGGACTTCTTATCCCATTCTGCACTGGTTTCTCTTTAGATCTGCTGCACGCCCAGCTGGGATCCCTGGATTTCTTTCCCACGGGGTTGATGTTCCTGATTCCTGGATCCCATGTCTCTCTCTCTCATGGGTATCCTTTACCTTCCTCCATAATTAAACAAACACATAATCTATTTTTTTTTCCTGCCTCACATTCTCAAGTAACTTTCTAAAAGCCTGGTGAAGAGTGAAGGCTGCTGAGAATGTGGGATGGGGTGTGGGGGTGGTGGGCTTGTCCCCTGCTCTCCCCTTGGCCTCCCTCTCATCTTGCTCCCTCTCTGGGGCTCTGCCCAGCTGACCGTTCTTCTCTCCTGTGAACGTGCTCCCTGTATCTCCCTCTGCTGTGCTCCTCTTTACTCAGCTATCACTTCTCCACCCAGTGAGTCTTCAAACATCTGTTAAGGACTCTGGTCTCCTGTTGCTCCCGTGCTTGTTTTTATTAGCAGCAGAGGGAAGAGAGGCAGGCTATGGGTTCTTGAGCCAGTGAGTGGGGTGCAACCAGTGTACCAAGGGCAAGACTTGTGACCTTAGGTAAACCAGGTAACATCTATGTGACAGCTTCCTTACTTGTAAATGAGGATACAGTGGTACCCGTCTCAAAAGCTAAGGGAATAACATAGGAGGCACCATTGGTAAAGTTTCAGAGCCGATACGAATGCAGGGCAACGATCACAAGCACCAGCTGCTCTTCTCAGTGAAGTGAAAGTTGCTCAGACACGTCCGACTCTTTGTGATCCCTTGGATTACACAGTCCATGGAATTCCCCAGGCCAGAATACTGGAGTGGGTAGCCGTTCCCTTCTGCAGGGGATCTTCCCAAGCCAGGGATCGAACCCACGTCTCCTGAGTGGCAGGTGGACTCTTTACCCACTGAGCCATAAGGGAAGCCCAAGTGAAGCTGTTTCCACTCGATTCTGAACCGGGGCCCTTTTGCATGTTAGGTGGACATGATAACCACTACACTACAGAAACCAGCACTCTTATCAGCAGATGGTATTATGCCCATATATACCTTTACCATCATTTCAGTCAGGTCTCAGGAGGAGTAGTTGACAGATGCTCTTTTGCTTTCTTAAAAATAGTAGCTCAACATCATCAACACTTGCTTTCCTTCCTCATCTCCCATGGCAAGATAATCACATGCAGAACCAGAATAAATTATTTAATTATAAAGATCTAGTTTTTTTTAAAAGAAAGACCACTGAGAATGGGTATTCTGAAAGGATGGACACCCTCATATATTATAAGTGTGAAATAAATTTCTACAGTTTGTTTGCATAGGCTGGTGGCTCTAGGTATGGAAATTTTTTAGGTGTTGATGCCATCTGATCTTAATTCTACTTCTAGATATATCTTAAGGATACAGTCTCAGATGTAGGTGAAGTTTTATAGAAGGAGAATATTCTTTGCACTATTATTTACATAAAGGATTAGAAACAACATCAAGCCCAATATTCAGGAGGGGAAAGCAAGGAGGACAGAACAGCTGCAGGGGTCTCAGCCACTCAGAGAAGGGATACAGAAATTGGGGCAGGGCTGGTGGGACTCCAGGCCCTTGTGGGAAAAAAGGCTCTTGCAGAAACAAGGAGGACCTGGGCTATGGGAGCTGTATCAGCAAGAAATTTATCCAGGAGAGATTGATAGGGAACAAGACATCATTTTGGAATGAAGAGTCATTTACCAATTAACATGTGTCCACAAATAAATATTTTTGTATATTATAGGGAGTAGAGCACAGTCATCACACACATGTGATTTGGATCAGAAAGACTCAGGTTCTAGTCCAGACTCTGGCACCAGCATGACAATTTGGACTCAGCCAAGTCTGAGTGAGTTTCAGGGGCCTGCATGCAAGGACACTGGATCAATGTTATCATTAATACTAGTTATTACCAATTCAAAATCACAGGCGTCCCAGCCTCACTTCATTCCAGAGTATCACCTCCTATCTGTGCTTCTAGTCTCTGGTTTTATTGTTCCTCTAACTTCGCAGATGGCTGTCTCCTGTCTGATACCTTCTCTTTCTGCCCCAACAGGAGAGCAGGACTCTGACTTGGCTTGGAAGGAGCTGTAGGAGGTGAATGACTTTTCTTAACTAACAACCAGCAGAGCCCAGGAGACAGAGCCGCACTGGGCTAGTTGCTGGAGGCACTGGTGGCCGTCCCGGGGGACCCACCAGAGAGCTTGTCCCTGGCTGCTCCCTGCAGCCGCTGCTCCCTCACAGTGGGGCTCACAGTCTGTTTTCTGTCCCCAAGGGTGAGGTCACACCTCCTTCCAGCCTGACGCAGACAAGGAGCTGAAGGGAGATCCCTGAGACCCCCTGCTGCCACTATGAGCTCAGAAAACTTTGGACACTACACAGGTAGTCAGCTCTCTCTTCTCTGGAAGGTTCCTACTGGTGATCCAGAATTGAGGGAGGTGTTTCCAGGCTGAGTTAAACTACAGAGGACTCAAGAACCATGAAGAGGATGGATAAGCATCCTTGAGCTTCCAAGAGAGACCAGGAGATTCCCCTCACCCTGGGGTCTGCCCACCACCTCCTTCCCGGCCCTCTCCTCAGGGAGCCATGACCAAGGTGCTGACTTCCTGCCTCTCCCACCACCCAGCAAGTGACTCAGAACAGAGGCTGGGAGAGCACGCGCGGAGCATGGACCGCAGATGGGCGTCCCCAAGGCCAGGCAGCCCCGGAGAGGAGGTCCTCCAGCATCACTGAGCTTCTCCTGCTCTGTCCCTCGGCCCAAGCCTCCTTCTGCTCCCAGGCCCTGGGCATCACCACAGAAGCTGTTTCCTCTGGCTCTCCCCAGCCAGCAGCCCAGCCACTCTGCAAGGATCAGTGGACCCTGCACTGAACCCCAGTCTGGTCTTTGCCGCTTCCCACCTGGAGGGGAGGGGTGGTGAGGATCACATCTGGCTCCACCCCTCCTCCACCTGGTTGATCCCCTCTCCTGCCCATCCTAGAGTCTGTGGTCAGAAGCAGGAATCCTCTCTCGTGGTAGTTTTACTCAATGGCGTGTGGTCCTAAAGCCTTTCTTAAATTAGGTAACATAAGTTTGTGATGTTTTCTAAGTTTTGTGTGTACAACATTATATTTCTACTTCTATATACACTACTGCATGCTCACCACCAAAAATGAGTTGCAAAGAATCCCCATTGTGTGCTATAGAGTAGAATGAACAAATCACAGGAGTTTTAAATGTAAAGAGGATTCAAAGTCATGTCCAAGAAATGTCTGACATTTGACCTTGGATTCAACCTCAGAGCTTTTGGCTCTGTGGCCTTGGGCTGTCCATTGTCCTATCTGAGTTTCACTTGCTTCTTCTGTGAAATAAGAATAATGCCTCTTTATGTGGATTTACCACAAAACACATTTGCTATCAAGTCCCAGCCCACACACATATATAGCCTGGCCACCAGTCTTACCTACAATTCCGTAACCTCCAGATCCCTGAAGTCACTCAGGGGTTTTGATGACTCACTGAGGAGTAATCTTACCCTGTAGTGATCTGAGGCTATTTGTAGTCATTACATTCTTTATCCCATTTAGCGTGAGTATTCAATTTTTTCCCTGCCCAGGCATGACAGCATTCATTTACAGGGTGCTGCCAGTCTACTCAGGAAGTGGTAACTAACAAATCACACTTGCTCCTTCTTCCCTTTGTGTGTGTGTGTTCAGTTCGCAGTCATGTCCACTCTTTGCAGCCGCATGGACTGCAGCCTGCCAGCCTCCTCTATCCATGGGGTTCTCCAAACAAGAATATTGGAGTAGGTTGCCATGCCCTCCTTCAAGGGATCTTCCTGACTCAGGGATCACACCCGCATCTCTTACATCTCCCGCATTGGCGGGCAAGTTCTTTACCACTCGAACTCCCTGGGAATCCCACCTATGGCCTCAATTTACCTGGCAATCCCACCTAGGACCTCATTTCACCTAACCTCCTTACAAGCCCTATCTTCAAAAAGGTCACCAGGGGGTTAACTTTTCAACACAAATTGGCGGGGGTGGGGGGACAGTCCATCCATAACCCTAGGTGGCCTCACCAAGAGCACCCCGGGTGACTGCTGCTCAGCAAGACGAATTTTAACTATGTTATACTCAATAACATTTATGTCCCACCACAAATTCTTTTAATCTTCGTCCCTTTTCTTTCATCTAGATATTGAGATCTTTATTGAGGAGGTTGTTGAATGTCTCTGGGACATACTGAGCAGAGAGGAACTGCTACTCCTGCTGAATAAATTCCTGGAGATAATTGAAGCTGAGGCCAGTTTGTCCAGGTAACCTGCACAGGTGCACCAGGAAGGTCACCCACGTCCCCAACACCAGGCTAGCTTCCTCCTGGCAGGATCCTATTGTGGGGGCCAAGGGTGTTCCTTCTCAAGATCCCATCAGGCATGTTTCCTCCATGTCATTTGCTGACAGTGAATGATCTTGGGTTGAGAAGAGATGAAACCTGCAAGGAAGGGCAGGTTATGTGACCTTGGACAAGTTACTGAACTACTCTCGGCTTTAGTTTCTTCATCTTTTCGTTTTATTGTGAGGACACTGAGATCATGCATGTAAAGTGCTTCCTGTAATGACTGACACAGAGTACGTACTCAATCGATAGTAACATTTAAAAAACTCGTTGGGAAGAGATAGAGGTCAAGGTCTTTTTCTGGTGAGGAGAACCAAGCAGAATTTCCCTTGTTACAAGTTAAAAATTCCTGATACCACCATTTGTGTCCTGGGTCTGCCTGCAGTCTTTCTAGTCCCCATGTTGGGAGCTGGACCAATCCTGCAGGGTCCTGCTGGCCCATAAGGCAGAGAGGCTAGAGAGGAACTGGAGGAGCTGATGCGATCCTGGATCTAGCCCTGCCCAACTGCTGGGCCTGTGGGTTTAAGACTTTGAATCTCAGATCTGTCCTGTGTCCAGTGGGAATAGCAATTCAGTCTGATGGATTGTGGTGATGGCCTCAGAGTGAACTGCAGGGTCAGAGGTGGGGAACCAAGTGCAATCATCTCGTCCAAAGGACCAGGGAGGCCTGCACCAGGGTCAGACCCAGGGGTCAGGGTGGAGCAGAGGGTCCAGGTTGGAGGACTAGTAGGCAGGCTTGGGCAGCAGGACCAGGACTAGAGTGAGGAGAGTGGGCCCTGAGGACACAGAACTGAAGGGGCTGTGACCCTAGCAGAGGTCCCCTGAGTGGGAGAGGGGGACATTTCTTCCCTCCCTGACGGGCTCCCATCATGCTGGATTAGAGGGCCCTGGGTGACCCTGTCTGCACACCCTGCCTGGGACCTGGGTTCTCACTCTATCTGGGACCCTCTTCTAGTCTACGTGGATTCCCCCTGACAGTGGGAAGGCCGTATGGCTCAGGGAACCCTCCAGGGTTACAACGAGTGGCTGCAATTGTGTGTCATTTGAGGGATTCTGAGGAGCCTCACACCTCCCCACCGAAGAGGAAAACACTTCCTCCACCAGCTGTGCAAGTGCTGGTCTCCTCAGGCTCAGCAATTCAGATGGATAGTTCCTCAAGTCCCTTGAATCTTTAGAGGTTCCACAAAGTTACACGGCCTTGGGGTGCAGGCAGGTGAAGCCGTTGCCAGGTAAATTGTAAGTTAGGTTGGTGACCCCTGAGTGGTTGAGGGTGCTGGGGGATGCGTCAGGAGTCAGTGAGCGGAGCTGGAGAGTCCTAGGGAAACCAGGGCTCACAGCACATCTCCCGCTTCCCTGTCAGTTGGGGCAGTGGCTGGACCCAGCGACCTTCTGCTGAGAAGCTCAAGGGCTCAATGCTTAGAAGACAGCAGATGGCAGAACAAATGATTATAATGTGTCTTCTAGCTCTGACTTTTGGGGTTTAAACAATTCTAAGTCATAGAGACAGCCAGTCTGCAAAGTGTAAGGGCACAGTGCCCAGGACTGCCCTTACTTTGGCAAATTTAGGGGATCCCTAAAGCAACTCTCAGGTTCAAGAATTCCCTATAGAATGGACAGGACTCACTGAAAGCTTCAGGATCCCAGCTACAGTTTACTACAGGGAAGGATAAAAGTTCACACCAGCCACAGGGCAGAGTCTGGGCAGGTTTCACATACGAAGCTTCCATTGTCCTCAGGACACGTTAGTGAACCGGATTCGGCGTGTGACAAGATGCACGGAGTACTGCCCATCAGGGACACTCACCTTGCTTAAAAGCCAAATTACCCTGACCTGTCATCTCCAGCCCCTCCTGGAAGTCAGACTCCTGCCCTAATGTCCAGCTCTACCAGATGGCAGAACTGATACCATAAGACCCAGAGACCTTGGGTCACTCGTCACCTTGTCAGACTGACCAGTGGCCAAAGGCCCAGGCAGGCAAGGACACTCCTATCAGCCAGAATTCTCGGGGCTTAGGGACCACTTCCCAGTAGCCACGGGCAGAAAGCAGGGAGACTTCTCACTACACACTGAGGCCCTTGAGTGAAGGTTTTCTCCTCCAGTCCTACTTGTGTTTGTTTATCTGTGGAGTTCCCACTCCAAAAACTCTTTCAAAGTCATGGTGTAGACACACCTGTGAGACGTCGTTAGCACATATCTCTTCTTTGGCTGAGGCAAATGGCCTGTGGGATCCTCATTCCCCAACCAGGGATTGAGTCAAGGTCAGCAGTGAGAGTGCAGAGTTGTAACCTCTGGACCACCTGGGAATGCTCTCAAATACCCCTTAAGTTACCAATATCCTAAGCTGACTTTTGTTTACCTATTCCAAGTTTAGCTATTTCAAGATGGAGGATCTATAAAGTATGAAACAGGTTTAAGGTTGAAAGAGAAAATTTTACATTTATAAAATTCTTTTCTAATGATTTATAGGAACATATCTGTATTTATGCAGAATAGATATTATGGAGCCAGTTTTACAGACACGCAAACTGCCTTTCTAATCCCTTGACCTTCACCGTTACAGGGTAGACGTGGATGAACTACACAAATATCTGAACGAACTGAAAAGAGCCTTGGGTGAGCAGGGCCAAGAAAGACTCCCCAAAGAGCAGCTGGACAGGAGGCGGTTTCTGAATAAGTTTCCTCGGGCGAAACGGCAGCTGGAGGAGTTCATAGGCAAGTTCCACGAGCTCGCAGACAAAGTTGAGAAGGTCCATAAGGGATGTACCATCTCCAACGTGATGGCGCACAGCACCGGTGCTGTGTCTAGTATTCTGACCATCGTTGGCCTGGCTCTGGCACCCGTGACAATGGGGGCCAGTGTGGTGCTCTTGGGCACTGGGATAGGGCTGGGAGCAGCAGCTGCTGTGACCAGTGTGTCTACCAGTATCTTCGAACATGTGAAGAGGTCATCAGCAGAAACCGAAGCCAGTCGCATGATGGCAACTATTGTCAAGAAATGGAAGGTTCTCCTAGAGGTACTCAAGAGCAACCCCCACATTGTTGACACAACAGAGAAAGTCACAGAAGCTGTACAGTGCATTGAAATGCACATCCATGCTGGCTCTGCAGCCAATGCAAACATCTACATGGGGCCTGCGAGAATGTCAGTCCCAGCCATCCAGCAGATAGAGGCAGGTTTCAAAGCCACAGCTTCAGCAATTACCAAAGGAGTCCGGATCGTGGGCTTGGCCACTGCAGGGCTCTTCCTCCTGGTGGATGTGGGCTTCCTGGTGAAGGAGTCAATGCACCTGCATGATGGTGCCAAGACAGTAGCAGCTGAAACCCTGAGGCAGCGGGCAAGGCAGTTGGAGAGGAAGTTGGAGGAGCTCACCCAGATCTATGAGAGTCTGCAGGAGGACCTGATTCAGCCACCCCCAGAGCAGTGTGGGGACCAGGACACGTGAGGGGCTAAAGTACAAAAGATACCTTGTTAGAGGAAGGAGAGGGATACCACATTAATGAAGCCGGGTGTTAGAAATTTGGCATTTCTCTGGTTGAGCACAGCAGGGAAGGGATGGATGTAGGTGATAGATGAGGAGAGAGAAGGAAGTGGCCTGGAGCCTGGATTAAGGGAGGAGGGGGGACCAGAGAATGAAAGGGGGAGAAACCACTTTTTTTTTCATACTAAGAACTTTTTATTTTGTATTGGAGTATAGCCAATTAACAATGTTGTGATAGTTTCAGATGGTGAGCAAAGGGACTCAGCCACTCATATACATGCATCCATTCTCCCCAAACTCCCGTCCCATCAGAAACCACTTACTTTGGACTAAAGATGACACTGGAGGCAGAATAAAGGGAGAGGCAGGTGAACTAGCAGTGAGAGGCTAGGTGTTTGAATGGGTTGAAAGTGGGAGAAAGTCAGTTGGGATCTTCTACTTCTACTTCTGTTGAGATCCAGAAGTAGCAGGGGTTCTCTATCGCCCTCCACAGGCTGTGATGTCCCAGCAAGAAGAGTCTTCCCCTGGTGGTGGTCCCTAGACCTCTCCTCCAATATCAACTCACCTTTGGCCCTAGCTGATGTGTCTAATTTAGGCAGTGGCTCTTGTTTGTTTGTTTTATGGAAGGATAATTGATTTACAATATTCTGTTAATTTCAGGTATACAGCAAAGTGCTTCTATGTATTTATCTCGACTTCCCAGGTGGTAAAGAATGTGTCTTCTAAGCAAGAGACACACGTTTGATTCCTGGGTAGGGAAGATTTCCTGGAGGAGGAAATGATACCCCACTCCATTATTCTTGTCTGGGAAATCCCTTAGACAGTGGAGCCTGGCATGGTACAGTCCATGGGGTTGCAAAGAGTCAGACATGACAGAGCATCTGAGCACGTATATATCTATATTCTTTTTTATTCCTTTCCATTATAGTTTATTACAAAATATTGAATACTGGTCCTATGCTACCACAGTAGGCAGGCCCTTGTTTATCTGGTACATATCTGTTAATCTCATCTCCTAATTTACCTATCCCCCCCAAAACTTTGGTAAAAAGTTCATTTTCTATGTTTATGAGTCTGTTTCTATTCTGTAAGTAAGTTCATTTTATTATTTTCTGGATTCTAAATATTAGTTAATATCACATATTTATCTTGGCCATTATGAATGGTACTGCTATGAACATCAGGATACATGTATCTTTTCAAACTAGAGCTTAAATTTTTTTCTAGAAATATGCCCAGAAGTGGGATTGCTAAATCATAGGCAGCTCTATTTTAGTTCTTAAGAAAACTCCATATGGGCTTCCATCGTGGCTGCACCAATTTACATTCCCACCAGCAGTGTGGAGGGTTCCCTTCCTCCACAGCCTCAGACCATTGTAGATGTAGGTGGTGGCCCCTGTGATTGCTGTAGGGGAGATAACTTAATGTAGCTTGGTTTGCATTTCTCTGATAATTAGTGATGTTGCGTATGTTTTCATGTACCTGTTGGCCATGTGCACGTCTTCATGAAGAGTTATGTATGTAGAGCTTCAGGCGGTGGCTTCTTGATGACAGTGGTGGTGATGATGTTGGTGGCAGCAGTGGGGTGACAGCACAGTGGGTGGAGCCCACGACAAGGTGCCAGGAGCTCTTTGGGTCCAGAGTGCACTGAGAGACCAGTGAAGCTTCCGTGAAAGTCCAAGCGTGGAGCAGGAACAGAGGTTGATTTTAAAAAAGAAAGAAGGATGAAACAAGGAGGCAGGAACAGGTCAAGGAACTTTTCGGAGTGTCAGGGGATGAAACAGCCTGGGGCCAACAGACACGACTCTCGGACCCTTGGTTTCTTCTTCAGCTGGGGGTGAGGCTGGATAAGATACTTCAGGTTGCTCTGGTCTCTCCACCTTGTGTCCTCTAGACTCTGGTTCAATAATTACGAGCTGATTCACTGAGGCTTCCTTGCATTGACTGAGGGGCTCACCTGGGCTCCAGATGCCTGCCCTCCTTCCCCGGGAGCCTGTCTCCCAGGGTCTCAGGGCGCACATCCTCCATGGCTCCTCCTGTCTGCCTGCTGGCCTCCCATCCAATTGTTTCCTTTAGACCCTGGATCCCCACAGGCCCCGTGGGATACCTGGGGATACCCGTGTCGTCTGACTTGGGCTGAGCTCGGGGATGCTCCTCCTCCAGCCCCGGGGACCAGGGGCACCCAAGGGTGATTGAGAGTATAGGGCTTGTGTGCAGATGTGAGGGGGGATTAGCCATAAACAGAGGGGAGAGAGACAGCACACGCCTCACCCAGGCTACCTTCACCTTTCACCAGGACTCCTGCAGGAACTTCCAGAACCGTCTTCCTGTGTTTACCCTGGGGCACTGCCTTGCCCCACTCATCTACTCCCCACACAGGGCTAGAATGACCCTTAAGTATATTGACCTTTGCAGTACCCACCTCCAGCTTTTCTCTGGCTGCCCATGACTCTGAGCACAGATGCCAAACCTTAACTGTAGACCAATGCAGTGTGCAAGAGCCTGGGGTCCCCTGAGGGCAGAGCTGGAGGCCAGGCTCACTCCATCCCTAGGGGCAGGACTGAGGGGCTGGGGGATGGGAGCAGGGATAGAGGCAAAGTCCATCCAAGGCCATGTTCTGACCTGGTCACCCATCTGGGATTGCACCTGCCTGGACCTTCTGAGGAGCCTTCATGGGATGCCTCAGGCTCCTCCTCTCCAGGGAGGAAAGGGGAGTAACTGGGTGTGGCTCTCACCCCCATGGGCCTGCTCCACAGGGCACCAACTCTCTGTTTCCACGTGTGGAGCATGTGAGCACCAAACAGGCTTCCATGCCTGGAGCCCAGGGCAGGAAGCCAGAGACCCGGGACCTGGAAATGATCCCAGGACGTCTCCTCAGCCCCTCCCCACGTGCTGCAGAGCCTTCTCCCCACTTTTGTCCAAACCTCCCTCGGAAGACTTTCCTCAGTGCCTCTGACTCAGACTCCCTCTCAGCCAGTGTTTCCCTGAGGCTTCAGTCGGTCCTTCCATTCCTTCCTGAAGATGTCAGCAAAAAAAAAANGCTGTAGGGTGAGGAAGATGAATGGGTAACACAGATCCTGAACCCTGGGGGTAAAGTCTCAGGTCAAGAGGCTCCAGATGGAGTGCTTCCTAGATGCACATGTGCCCTCTTCTCAGACCAACAGAAATGACTCTCCTCACCCTGTTCTGGGTCCAAGCACCCCACACATGACAGTAAGTGCACCGCTCACTTCCCAGCTGGAGACAAACACGAATCACCTCCACCTGCTACATCTGCAGGGATGTCAGGGGTGAAGGCCCCAGCGCGATGCCAGTGCTTCCCCTGCTCTGTGGGCCCCTTCCGTACTCTGCATGTATGTTACATATGTGCAGGCAACAGGGAGGTGCAGTAGGGACCCGACCTCCAGGAACATTGCTCCCCGGATACCAGTCTCCACTGGGATCCCACTCCCTGTTCCTTTTTCCTGCAGGGAAATTCACTCCTGTGGAGCCTGAGCTGGGCCATCGCTGTGACAGCACTGTCACCTGGATCCTCATTGGATCCTCACTGCACCTCTGAGAGCAGGTGGTGTCACCCTACAGAGAACAGGAGGAAGCTGGGCCCAGGGTCAGGAACGTGGCCATGGCCCCTGCCTGGGAAGGACTGTCCGGGGTGGGGCCTCTGTGTGCCTCCAGCCTCTTTCCTGCATCCAGGTTGAGCTGATTGGTCGGGAGGACACAGGGTGTCCTGTCCCAGGAAGAGGTGGAGCAAGCACGCAGTGTTTCTGTAGCACAGCTGTCCTGGGTCCGGGGCAGTGTACCTGCCTTCCTGGAGCCCAGGTCACATGGCTGTCTGTCACCACCTGCTGTCCTGTCCCACGTGGGGAGAGACCGGCAGGGGTCTGTGCTGCTCGCTGCCCACCACCCAGGACCCGAGTCCCTCCCCGCAGGGCCTCTGGTGTGGTTTCTAGTTTCTCTGCAGGCCCTGGCACTGGGTGCTTTTAAGCTGCGGCTCCCATGTCTCAAAGGTACCTTGTAATTCACAGAGCCGCCTTCACACCAGCTGCACACAACCTCCTGTTGGCTTGTTCCTGGGGCTTAAACCTAACTCAGCAGTGTTGTGCTAAGTTGCAGAGGTCAGTATTTACACTAAAGCTGCTTCTCAGCAAGCTGTGTTGCTTGCACAGAATATCTACCAAGTGTTTACACTCAGATGAGTGATGAGCGGGGCTGGGCCCTGTCTCCCTGTCAGTGACGATCGGTGATAAGAGACTTGTTTTGTCACAGCCCTGCTTCCAAACCACGCGTAGTCCCAGCCTGCTCTCCTGCCTGTGGCCGCCCCTGCTCAGCCTCTGCTGCTTAGCTCCTCTGTCTCCTAAGGCTGCTAAACCCACTCTTGACTTTACATTGCCTGTTAAACATAAAAAATAAAAAAAAACCTTTTTCTCTGTTTACCTAAGGTAAAGCTGCCTGAACCCCGATGCCCACTGCGACCTTTGGTAGAAGTGCACGTGGGCAGAGACACCCAGATGTAAGATTCTTTCAGGGTGGAGGTTCGGTGTTTGTCTGCAAGTCTAACTCATTACTTCCCCTTTGCTGATCGAAGCTTGTCCCTTTCCCAAGCCCTTCTCCACTATATCCCCAGGTCCTGCTTTCCCTGTATCTGGAAAAGCCTGCTCACAGTGCAGCAGGATAGACCCTGACTCCAGGCTCCTCGCCTAGCCTTGGCCTTGCTCCAGAGCTCTTGGTGGGTGCTGGTGCGGGGAGCAGGGTGTGGTATGGGATAAGCATCCAGCTCTCCTCTTCTAGATCAAAGGCCTGGACAGCAACCTTTACCCCATTGGCCAGAGCAACATCAGCAAGGCTGGCAGGTATCACGTGGGAAAGGGGGACAGAGGGAGGGGCTGGGAAGAAGCCCACGGGGTGGGAGAGTGATTTGCCAAGGGCCTCACAGTCTGTTGGTGGCAGGTCTTCCTTCACAGATCCAGGGTGGGACGTGCTGAGCCAAGAAGGACCTGGCATGTCAGAGCTGAGCTTGTTTCCCTAAGGGGTCAACAGGAAGGGGCAATAGCCCAGGGTAGGGCCCGGTGGGTGGGCAGGCTGAGTGACTCAGACGTGAGGGCTTTCACTTTCGCTTTTGCTTCCTGGTGTATATCTGGGCCCAGAGGTTGTGTGTGGTTTATTGAAGAGATGCACAGCTGGAGGCTGCATCTGCAGAGCTGAGAACAACTGGATCTTATTCACAATCAGGCAGAGGAAGACTCCTGGGTAGGTAGGGGGTTAAGACTCCGCCTAACTCCCCATCCTCAGGATGAATGTCTGAGAAAAGGATGATTGCCACTAATTGACGGAAGAAGAGAAATGGAAGCCCAGAGAGGTGAGGTCAGGGTCTGAGGCAACAGGTTAAGCAGGGGCAGAGCCTGGATGTGGGGGCAGGTGTGTCTGAGGGCTTCCTCCCGTCCCCCGGGGCCTCTAAACAGAGCAGAGGGAGGGCGGCACCTGCTCAGGTGGGCTCAGCTCAGGGTGTGCACTCCTCAGATGTGACTGGAGCCCTGAGAAGGAAGGGGATTTGGGGGGTGCTCTAGTCCTTCGGCCTAGAACCCCCAGAAGAACCATACAAAAAAGGTCTTAGTGACCCAGGTATCCATGGTGGTGTGGTCACTCCCCTAAAGCCTGACATCTTGGAGTGTGAAGTCAAGTGGGCCTTAGGAGCATCACTAGAAACAAAGCTAGTGCAGGTGATGGAACTCCAGCTGGGCTATTTCAAATTTAAAAGATGATGTTGTCAAAGTGCTGCACCCAATACGCCAGCAAATTTGGAAAGTTCAGCAGTGGCCACAGGACTGGAAAAGGTCAGTTTTTATTCCAATCAGAAAGAAAGGCAATGTCAAAAACTGTTCAAACTACCACACAATTACACTCATCTCACACACTAGCAAGGTAATGCTCAAAATTCTCCAAGCTAGGCTTCAACAGTATGTGAACAGAGAAAATCCAGATGTTCAAGCTGGACTTAGAAAAGGCAGAGGAACCAGAGATCAAAATGACAACATTCATTGGATCATAGAAAAAGCAAGAGAGTTCCAGAAAACATTTACTCCTGCTTCATTGACTACTCTAAAGCCTTTGACTGTGTGGATCACAACAAACTGGAAAATTCTTCAAGAGAGGGGGACACCAGACCACCTGACCTGCAGACCACCTGACCTGCCTCCTGAGAAACCTGTATGCAGGTAAAGAAGCAACAGCTAGATCTGGACGTGGAACAACAGACTGGTTCCAAATTGGGAAAGGAGTCCATCAAGGCTGTAGATTGTCACCCTGCTTATTTAACTTATATGCAGAGTACATCATGAGAAATGCCAGGCTGGATGAAGTAAAAGATGGAATCAAGATTACTGGGAGAAATATCAATAACCTTAAATATGCAGATAACACCACCCTTATGGCTGAAAGCAAAGAAGAATTAAAGAACCTCTTGATGAAAGTCAAAGAGGAGAGTGAAAAAGCTGGCTTAAAACTCAATGTTCAAAAAACTAAGATCATGGCATCCGGCTTCATCACTTCATGGAAAACAGATGGGGAAACAATGGAAATGGTGACAGGCTTTATTTTCCTGGGCTTCAAAATCACTGCAGATGGTGACTGCAGGCATGAAATTAAAAGACGTTTGCTTCTTGGAAGAAAAGCTATGACCAACATAGACAGCATATTTAAAGGCAGAGACATTACTTTGCCAACAGAGGTCTGTCGAGTCAAAGCTATGGTTTTTCCAGTAGTCATGTATGGCTGTGAGTGTTGGACCATACAGAAGGCTGAGTGCTGAAGAATTGATTCTTTCAAACTATGGTGCTGGAGAAGACTCTTGAGAGTCCCTTGGACTGCAAGGACTTCACACTGGTCAATCCTAAAGGAAATCACTTCCTGAATATTTATTGCAAGAACTTATGCTGAAGCTGAAGCTCTAATACTTTGACCACCTGATGCAAAGAACTGACTCATTGGAAAAGACCGTGATGATAGGAAAGACTGAAGGTGGGAGGAGAAGGGGACAACAGAGGATGAGATGGTTGGATGTCTCACTGACTCGATGGACATGAGTTTGAGCAAGCTCTGGAAGTGCTGAACACTGGAAGTGATGAACAGGGCAACATCTGGAAGTGATGAACAGGG
>SJYQ01010651.1:18749-70806 GCA_006410935.1 Redunca redunca
AGAAAGAAAAACACCAATACAGTATACTAACACATATATATGGAATTTAGAAAGATGGTGATGATGACCCTGTATGCGAGACAACAGAAGAGACTCAGATGTGTAGAGCGGACTTTTGGACTCTGAGGGAGAGGGAGAGGGTGGGATGAGAAGGGAGAATGGCATTGAAACATGTATACTATCATGTAAGAAACGAATCGCCAGTCTATGTCCGATGCAGGATACAGGATGCTAGGGGCTGGTGCACGGGGATGACCCAGAGAGATGTTATGGGGAGGGAGGTGGGAGGGGGATTCATGTTTGGGAACTCATGTACACCTGTGGTGGATTCATGTCAATGTATGGCAAAACCAATACAGTATTGTAAAGTAAAATAAAGTTAAAATAAAAATTAAAAAAAAGAAAAAAAAGAAATATTATCAAATGAAGGCAAACTTTTCTACAAGAAGGGTGTTCTTTCCACTATTACTTACGTAAATAATTAGAAACAGCCTAAAAGTTCAGCAGTCAGGGGATGGCAGCAGAGAGGACTGGGCACCACCAGGGGTCCTCAGCCACCCAGGGCAGAGCTTCAGGGATGGGACGGGGTTGGAGGGACTTCAGGCCCTTGTGAGATAAAGGCTGTTGCAGAAGCTAGGAGGGCGTGGGCTGTGGGAGCTGCAGCATCAGGAAAAAATCAAAGCAGAAACTGGAGCACAGGGAGCAAGACATCATTTTAGAACAAAAAACACTCGTTCATTAATAAACATATCTAGGAATAAATGTTTTTTTATTAAAAAAGGCACAGGGCATGGTCATCACAAATGTGGGATGTAGATCGGAAAGACCCGGCTCTGGCACCAGCATGCAAACTTGGGCTGACCTAAGTTTAGGTGAGTCTCAGGAGCCTGCATGTCACAGAGAAAGAATCAGTGTTAGTTACTGCCAAGTAGTGCGCACATGTGTTCCCTCACGTGATTTCCAGCCTAGCCCTTCCTGCCTGTTCTGCAGTCTCTGGTGTTATTGCTCTATGACTTCGCAGGTGGCCACCTCCTGTCTGATTACCTTCTCCCTGTGCCCCAGCAGGAGAGCAGGACTCTGGCTCAGGGTGGAGAGAGCAGTGGGAGGATGAGTAACTTTCCCTGACTAGCGGCCAGCGGAGCCCAGGGCACAGAGAAGCACGCTGGGCTAAGTGCCTGGCGGCACTGGTGGCCGTCCTGGTGGAAACCGCTGGGGACCAAACCCCTCGCTGCTCCCTGCAGTCACTGCTCACTCATGACGGAGCCCACAGTCTGTTTTTCCTTCCCAAGGGTGAAGCCACACCTCCTTCCAGCCTGACGCAGACAAGGAGCTGAAAGGAGATCTCTGAGATCCTGCTGCTGCCATGAACCCAAAAGAACCCCGGGACTGCTCAGGTACTCAGCTGCCACTTGTCTGGATGGTTCCTACTTATGACCTAGAACTGAGATGCTGCCAACCATCTGAATTAACCTAGAGAAGAATCAAGAATCAGAGGGAATAGATAAGCATCCTCGCGTCCCATGGAGGCCAGGGAGACTTCCCCCACCCTGGGGTCTGTCCCCATAGCCTCCTTTCTGGCCTTCTTCTCTGGGAGCCATGGCCAAGGGGCTCGGTTTCTCCCTCCCGGCCCCCCAGATCCCAGCTCATGACTCAGAAGTGAGGCCAGAACAGCCCACAGACAGAGGGGACAGCAGAGGGAGTCCCCAGGACCAGACAGGGCAGGGAGAGGAGGTCCCGCAGCATCCCTGAAGCTTCTCCTGCCCTCTCTCCTGGTCTGAGCCGCCTCCTGCTCCCAAGCCCTGGGGCATCACCACAGAGGCTGTTTCCTCCAACTCTCGCCCTGCCGCCTGCCCAGCTGCTCTGCAAGGATCACAGACCCTGAACTGAACCCCAGTCTGGCCTTGTCGCCTGCCCCTTGTATGACTGGAGCACAGTTATCTGACCTCACCTGTAAAATGAGAAGAATATTTCCCTGTACTGTTATGAGGATGAAATGTATTGTGGTCTGTGGCCTGGGCCACACAGTAGGTCTTGCCGAGTGTGGTGCTGTCCCCTCTACCCAGACTGTGTTAGATCCAAGTGGAAAACTCCCCCTTCCCCAGAATCGCCTCTCCCTCCATGCTTTGTCACCACACCCACCCAGGGGCCTCATATATAAGCTTGTGCTTACCATGTCTGTGAAGAAAGCTGAGCGCTGAAGAACTGATGCTTTTGAACTGTGGTGTTGGAGAAGACTCTTGAGAGTCCCTTGGACTGCAAGGAGGTCTAACCAGTCCATCCTAAAGGAGATCAGTCCTGGGTGTTCATTGGAAGGACAGATGTTGAAGCTGAAACTCTAATACTTTGGCCACCTCATTCGAAGAGTTGACTCATTGGAAAAGACCCTGATTCTGGGAGGGATTGGGGGCAGGAGGAGAAGGGGACCACAGAGGATGAGATGGCTGGATGTCATCACCAACTCGATGGACATGAGTCTGAGTGAACTCTGGGAGTTGGTTTTGGATAGGGAGGCCTGGAGGGTTGTGATTCATAGAGTTGCAAATAGTTGGACACGACTGAGCAACTGAACTGAACTGAACTGATTCAGGTCTGATACCTCAGGCAGGTACTGGCTCTACTGATCTCAAACACCCCTGCAGATACCCAATGCTCTGTCATTTCCCACACTCACCCACACCCCAATCAAGAAATACACAGATTTAGTGCTCTGGGTTCCCTCCATATGAGACCTGAGTTCCTTTCACTCTTACTTAAAACAGGAAAAAGAAAAAATATTAACAACCCTTGACACTACAGGATAGACAGAGAGAGTGAGCTGGTATCTCTTCCTCTTCAAATAAGGACACAAATCTTCTTGGATTTGGGCCCCACATTTATGACCTCATCTCACTGTAATTTCCACCTTAAAGGCTCTATCTTCAAATAGACTCATTGAGGTGGGGTGAGGCTCTGGCTTCAACATATGATTGGGGCGGTTGCACACAGTCCACCCATAACCCCAGATGAATCCATCAACAGTACACCCAGATGACTGCTGCTCAGGAAGATTAACTTTAACCACTTCATCCTCAGTACCATTTACCATTTACATTACACCATGATTTCTTCTCATCTTAGTCTTTTATCCACCTAGGGTAAAAGCTGTTTTGAGGATATCATTGAGTATATCCAGAAGAGAGTAAGCTACGAAGACCTGCAAAACCTGCTCACTGAAGTCAAAACCTGGGAGAATTTTGTGACTGAGGCTGGTTTGTCCAGGTAACCCATACGGGTTCATCAGGAATGTTACCCACGTCCCCCCACCTCAGGCTAGCTTCCTCCTGGTAGGCCTCCTCCAGGGGTCAAAGTGGAGCAGAGGATCCAGGCTGGAGGACTAGTTGGCAGGCTTAGGCAGCAGGGACTAGAGTGAGGAGAGTGGGCCCCGAGGACACAGAACTGAAGGGGCTGTGACCCTGGCAGAGGTCCCCTGAGGGGGAGGGGGGGGCATTTCTTCCCTCCCTGACGGGACCCCCTCAAGCTGGGCTAGAGGGCCCTGGGTGACTGTGTCCTCCACACCCTGCCTGGGACCTAGGTTCTCTCTCCATCTGGGACCCTCTTCTAGTCTGGGTGGAGCTGCCCTGACAGTGGAAGGCCGTGTGGCTCAGGGAGCCCTCCAGGGTCACAGTGAGTGGCTGTGATTGTGTATCACTTGAGGGATTCTGAGGATCTCACGCATACCCAACAAAGAGGAAAGCACTCCCTCCACCAGCTGTGCAAGTGCCGGTCTCCTCAGGCTCAGCAACTCAGATGGGTGTTTCCTCAAGCCTCTTGAATCTTTAGTTTCCATAAAGTTGCATATGTCCTTAGGGTGCAGGTATGTGAAGCTGTCGCCTGGTAAGGTGTGTTAGGCTGGTGACCCCCGAGAGGTCAGGGATGCTGGACACTGAAGGATGTCAGGATTCCAGTTACAGCTTATTGCAGAGCGGAATTCAGGTTCCCTTCAGCTCCAGGACAGAGTCTGGGCAGGTTTCACACATGAAGCTTCCATTGTCCTCAGGACGAGTTACTGCCCTGGATTCAGTGTGTGGCAGGACACACAGAGCACTGCCCCAGGGTTGCTCACCCTGTTTAAAAACAAATTGTGATGTTTTTAAAAATGTTCATTTTGCCTGACATATAACATCAAATAAATTGGGGAGTTGTCATAGGATGAGATTTCTAGAAAGCTCTGGGTTTGTGTACTATGTATTTTGCTTATTTGTGCAATGTCTGCAGTGCTCAATTTGTGTTAGTTGTCATAAGTTAATTCGGTATTAAAGAATTTTAAATGCACAACAACAAAAACCCTTTTGTGATGTTGAGTGAGAATAGGACCAGGCTTTAATCTTTTACTTATTATCGTGATGCTTTATTTGTCTATTACTGTGATCATTTCCAAGCTAAAAATTTAAAAACAAATTATTAATGCCCTGGCCCATTGTCTCTGAGTACTCCCAGAGGTCAGACTAGTACCCTAGTGACCAACTCCTCTAGAGGTCAGTGCAGATATTACATGACCCAAAGCCACCATCATATGTCACCTTGTCAGACTGTCCAGTGGCCAAAGGCCCAGGCAGACAAGGACACTCCTATCAGCCAGAATATTCCAGGAACTTAGGGACCACTTCCCAGTTGCCAAGGGCAAAGAGCAGGTTGACTCCTCACTACACACTAAGGCCCTTGAATGAAGGTTTTCTCCCCCAATCCCACTTCTGTTAGTTTCTCTGTGGACTTTCCACCCTATCAGTCCTTTGGAAGTGATTGTATTGACCTGCCTCTGAGGCATCTTCATCAAATACCCCTCTTAGTCTATCTTACAATGGCTTTTGCTTGTTTATTTCTGATCGAGTAATGGAGTATCCATGAGGTACAAACATGTGTTTAATGTTGAAAATAATTTACATTTGTAAAATTATTCCCTTGTGATTTATCATAAAATTTTTGTGGTTTATGCAGAATAGATCCATTGAGCTTATTTTATAGACAAGCAAAGTTTTTTTCTTAATCCCTTGATGTTCCTTGTTACAGGGAAGAAGTGGAGGCATCATGTGAATTTCTGAATGAGTTGAAGACAGACTTGGCTATGGAAGACCAAGAGAGATTCCAACAGGACGTGCTAGACAGGGAGAGGTTTTTACAGGAGTTTCCTCAGGTGAAAAAGGAGCTGGAAGAGAGCATAAGAAAGCTCTACGCACTTGCAGACAGGGCTGACAAGTCGCACAGGGACTGTACCATCTTCAGGTGGTGGCCAGCCCTACCGGCACCGTGTCTGGTGTTCTGAACACCCTTGGCCTGGCTCTGGCACCTGTGACAGCAGGGGCCAGTTTGGCACTCTCGACCACTGGGTTAAGGCTGGGAGCAGCAGCTGCTGTGACCACTGTGGCCTCCAACATGGTGGAACACTTTAGTAGGTCATCAGCCGAAACGAAAGCCAGTGGCCTGTTGTCAACTAGGATCAAAGAAAAGGCGTCTGTGGGAGCTCGATGTCTGTGTGCACTGGGGATGGCTTTTCCTATGGCAAAAGTCTACAGATCCATGCAAGGGGTTGGGAAACATGTCCATGCTGCGAAGCTGCTGAAAGACAACTCTCAGTTAGCAGCCCATGCTAAAAGCTTCACGAGCACTGGGCAAGTCTCTGTCTGAACCAGCATGGAGGTGAATGAAGCTTTTAAAGGCTGGTTCTGGCAATGACCAAAAAGGCCTGGATCATTGCTGGAGGCTTTGCAGGAATCTCCCTTCTAGTGGGTGTGGGCTTCCCGGTAAAAGAGTCAGTGCACTCGCATGAGGGGGCAAAGGCAGAGTTGGCTGAGAAGCTGAGGCAGCCGGCCAGGGAGCTGGAGGAGAAGTTGAAGGAGGTCATGCAGACCTATGAGAGGCTGAAGTAAGGCCCGACTCCCCCACCCCAGAGCAGTGCAGGAACCAGGGACACACGGGAGACCAAGGTTGAGAGCAGCTTGTTAGAGGGGAAAGGAGGGGAGACAGCACTGACGGAGCTGGGTGTTAGGAATCTGGCATTTCTGCAGCTGAGCACAGCAGGGGACGAATGCATGCAGGTGGAAGAGCAGAGAGAGAAGGAAGGAGCCTGGGGCTTGGATTAAGCGGGGAGGGGGACTAGCTAGTGATTGGAGGGGAGGAAACACTTATTTTGGACTAAAGAACACACTGGGGGCAGAGTAGAGAGGCAGGGGAACTAGCCACGAGAGGCCAGGAATATGAAAGGCTTTAAAATGGGAGAAAGTCAAAGAGGAATGATAGCTGGGATCCAGGAGAACTAGCCCGGGCCCCTCTATCGCCCTCCCCAGGGTTTGCTGTCCCAGCAAGAAGAGTCTCCCCCTGCGGTGGTCTCCAGCCCTCCTTCTCCAGCATCAACTCACCTTTGATCCCAGCAGGTTTATCTTAACTAGGCAGTGACTTCTTGATGATGGTGGTGGTGGCGGCAGGGATGACTGCTCAGTGGCTGGAACTTTGTCGAGGTGCAGGTGATGTTTGGGACCAGGATACACTGAGTGACTAATGAAGTTCCTATGAAATTCCAAATGCTGCGTGAAACAGAGGTTGATTTCAAAAAAAATTAAAAAGAAAGAAAAAATGACACCAGAAGGCAACAACAGAACTTTGTGGTATGTGAAGATAAACCAGTCTGGGGTGAAGAGTGGCAGCCTCTCAGACCCTCGGTTTCTTCTTCTGCTGTGAGTGGGGCTGGACAAGACATTTCAGGTTCCTTTGTCTCTCCCCACCTTTTGTTCTCCAGGCTCTGGTTCAATGAATATGAGCTGATTCACTGAGGCTTCCTTGCATTGACTGAGGGGCTCACCTGGGCTCCATATGCCTGACCTCCTTCCCCGTGAGCCTGTCGTTCAGGATCTCAGGGCGCACATCCTCCGTGGCTCCTCCTGCCTGCCCGCTGGGCTCCCACCCAGTTATTTCCGTCAGACCCTGGAGCCCCCAGGCCCCGTGGGACGCCCGGGGGCTCCTGTGTCATCTGACTTGGGCTGAGCATGGGGATACTCCTCTTCCAGACCTGGGGACCAGGATGGACACGGGGCACCGAGGGTGAATGAGAGCAGAGGATTTGTGTGCAGGTTTGAGAGAGGGTCAGCCGTAAAGAGAGGGGCAGAGAGAGAGCACACGCCTCACCCAGGCTGCCTCCACATTTCACCAGGATTCATGCAGGAGCTTCCCCTCTCCTCTTGGCCAGAGCCTGGACCTCAGAGGGTGAAGGTTGAGCTTTGGGACCTTGCTCTTTCTTATCATAAAAGAGAATAATTTGTTTTGTTGGTGGTTCACAGGGATATCATGACCTGACATCAAGAAAAAAGGCTCTGACACCAAGAAGGTTGCAACAACTAACCAGGCCCCTCGCTTACCTTTCTCATTAAAGGGCTTTGCTGAGAGCTTTGGGGAGTTTGGGATTTTTAAGGCATGAGCCCCCCGTCTCTTTGTATGGCCCTGCAATGAACCTTCTTCCGTTCCAAACTCCAACATCTTGGTATTGTTTGGCCTCACTGTGTGTTGGGAACATGGACTTGCATTCAATAAAACAGGCACCCCAAAGTATTCTGCCAGAGCCTCAGGTCCCTCGAAGGCAGAGGTGGACGCCAGCTCATTCCATCCCCAGAGGCAGGACTGAGGGGCTCGGGTAAGTGGGCAGGAAGGAGGGAAGGTCCATCCAAGGCCATGCTCTGACCCGGTCACCCATCTGGGACTGCACCGACCACGACCTTCTGAGGAGCCTTCAGGGAATGGCCTCAGGCTCCTCCTCTCCAGGGAGGAAAGGGGAGCATCTGGGTGTTGCTTTCACCCCCACGGGCCTGCTCCATGGGGCACCAACTCTCTGTGTTTCCATGTGGAGCATGTGAGCACCTAACAGGCTCCCATCCCATGGTGACCCTTGTCTCAGGTGAGATCCCTGTGGTTCTGAGCAACAGAAACTTGAGTCTGGCTAAGTGAGCACGGAAGAGGGCCCACTGGAGGAAACCGGGGCAGGTCAGAGAAAGGAAAGAAGCCCCCAGATCTGCACAGTTCAGGAAGGACAGGAAGCAGGACAGGGCCCCTGCAGGAGCTCACGGTCTGTCCCCTGAGGCCCCTGCCAGCAGGAGGACTTAGGTCCAGGCACCGAGTGTCTGAGTCAAAATCCCAGGACACAGAAGAGCTTGGGTTGGGAGACTGTATTCTTGGACCAATAGGTCAGGCTGAAGGATGAGAAGGATGAATGAGTAATAAGGACCTGAACCCTGGGGGGAAAAGTCTCAGGTCAAGAGGCTCCAGACTGAGTGCCTCCTGGATGCACATGTGCCCTCTTCTCAGACCAACAAAATGACTCTCCTCACCCTGTTCTGGGTCCAAGCTCCCCACACACGACAGTAAGTGCACCACCTTTTCATACGGTTCGTACTGTTCATGTTCACGGGGTTCTTGCGGCAAGAATACTTTGGCCACCTGATATGAAGAGACGAGTCACTGGAAAAGAGTCTGATGCCGGGGAAGACTGAGGATTGCTGGCAATACTGGGCTCTGTCCTTGGGGTTTTTTCAGGCCAGAAGGGTAGCAGACTTAGAATTCCAGTCACTTTTATCCGTCCAAGCACAGCGGCCTTCCAGGGAAATCCACAAAAACGACTGTCTCGTCCCTTGCCCATCGTTCAGTCTGTGTTTGGCTCTCCTCAAAATCTTCCTGCTCTGCTTCTCCTGAGCCCTCACGTGGCGGTTTTGCACTCTGTACTTTTGTGTTTTGTACTTTGTACCAGGTCTTGAGTGTGTGGTTGCCTGCAGGAGAGTCTGCTTGTCAGGAGCTTGTCAAATGATTTTTGAGCCTTACTTCTTTCGCTGACTTGCTGTGTGATCTGGAACAAGTCGCATCCCTGCCTTTGCCTGTTTCCCTGTCTACATGATAAAATAATAATTCTGCCCCTCTTCAGAAGAACCACATGATAAAAAAGTAAATGAATTGCAAATGGCCAAGTGCTCTTCTGATAGAATCATACCCTTCACTCCTCCTGTCCTTCCACAGGCTCTCCAAGGTCCAGGGTGCCCCATGACCTCTATCCTAGGGAAGCAGGCCCTTACAGGGAGGGAGAACTTGGACCTCGGTGTTTCAGCCCGCCTCCCATCTCCTTCCCTTTGGACATATATCAGAATGGTGAAGATCCCAACTTTAGAGTCAGACCTGGGCTTCTATTTTTCTTTACATCTCTGAGATCTCGGATAAGCCGTTTCCCTTTCCTTGATGAGCAAGGCTGCCCTTTGCCTCCTCATTTTGGGGAACCCGCTGCTGACACAGTGCTGTTCACAAGCCTCGTGTGGTTCTCGCCCTCTGCTTCCACATCTGGGCTGGCAACGCTTGTCCTCCTGCGCTCGCTCCTCTGGCTCCTAAGTATGTTAGGTCTCTCTTGACTTTGAACTGCCTCTTTACAAAAAAGCAATCCTGTTTCTCTAGTCACCTAAAGCAATGTTACATGAGCCCCCGTGTCCACTGCAGCCTTTGTGAGAAATGCACGTGGGCAGAGATGTCCACAGGTGAGGTCCTATCTTAGGTGAACTCCCTAGGTCGGTAGGTGCCCAATATGCTACCAGAGATCAGTGGAGAAATAACTCCAGAAAGAATGAAGAAATTGAGCCAAAGAACAAACAATACCCAGTTGTAGATGTGATTGGTGATGGAAGTAAAGTCCGAGGCTGCAAAGAGCAATGTTGCATAGGAACCTGGAATGTTAGGTCTAAAGGCAAGTTGAAAGTGGTCAAACAAGAGGTGGCAAGAGCGAACGTTGACATTCTAGGAATCAGCGAACTAAGATGGACTGGAATGGGTGGATTTAACTCAGATGACCATTATATCTACTACTGTGGGCAGGAATCCCTTAGGAGAAATGGAGTAGCCATCATAGTCAGCAAGAGTCTGAAATGCAGTACTTGGATGCGGTCTCAAAAACGACAGAATGATATCTGTTCGTTTCCAAGGCAAACCGTTCAATATCACAGTTATCCAAGTCTATGCTCCAACCAGTAATGCTGAAGAAGCTGAAACTGAACGGTTCTATGAAGACCTACAAGACCTTCTAGAACTAACACCCAAAAAAGATGTCCTTTTCATTATAGGGGACTGGAATGCAAAAGCAGGAAGTCAAGAGATACCTGGAGTGACAGGCAAATTTGGCCTTGGAGTACAGAATGAAGCAGGGCAAAGGCTAATAGAATTTTGCCAAGAGAATGCACCGGTAATAGCAAACACTCTCTTCCAACAACACAAGAGAAGACTCTGCTCATGGACAGCACCAGATGGTTAATACCGAAATCAGATTGATTATATTCTTTGTAGCCAAAGATGGAGAAGCTCTATATAGTCAGCAAAAACAAGCCTGGGAGCTGACTGTGGCTCAGATCATGAACTCCTTATTACCAAATTCAGACTTAAATTGAAGAAAGTAAGGAAAACCACTAGACCATTCAGGTATGACTTCAATCAAATCCCTTAAATTATACAGTGGAAGTGAGAAATAGATTCAAAGGATTAGATATGATAGAAAGAGTGCCTGATGAACTATGGATGGAGGCTCATGACATTGTACAGGAGGCAGGGATCAATATAATTCCCAAGAAAAAGAAATGCAAAAAAGCAAAATGGCTGTCTCGGGAGTCCTTGCAAATATCTGTGATTAGAAAAGAAGTGAAAGGCAAAGGAGAAAAGGAAAGATATACCCATTTGAATGCAGAGTTCCTAAGAATAGCAAGGAGAGATAAGAAAGCCTTCCTCAGTGATCAATGTAAAGAAATAGAAAACAATAGACTGGGAAAGACTAGAGATCTGTTCAAGAAAATCAGAGATACCAAAGGAACAGTTCATGCAAAAAATGGGCTCAATAAAGGACAGAAATGGTATGGACCTAACAGAAGCAGAAGATACTAAGAAGAGGTGGCAAGAATACACAGAAAATCTATACCAAAAAGATCTTCACCACCCAGATAATCACGATGGTGTGATCACTCAGCTAGAGCCAGACATCCTGGAATGTGAAGTCAAGTGGGCCTTAGGAAGCATCACTACAAACAAAGCTAGTACAGGTGATGGAATTCCAGTTGAGCTATTTCAAATCCTAGAAAATGATGCTGTGAAAGTCCTACAAAGTATGCCAGCAAATTTGGAAAACTCAGCAGTAGCCCCAGGATTGGAAAATGTTGGTTTTCATTCCAATCCCTAAGAAAGGCAATGTCAAAGAATGCTCAAACTACCACACAATTGCACTCATCTCACATGCTAGCAAAGTAATGCTTAAAATTCTCCAAGCCAGGCTTCAACACTACATGAACTGTGAACTTCCAAATGTTCAAGCTGGATTTAGAAAAGGCAGAGGAACCAGAGATCAAATTGCCAACATCCGTTGGATCATCGAAAAAGCAAGAGAGTTCCAAAAATCATCTACTTCTGCTGTATTGATTATGCCAAGTCTTTGACTGTGTGGATCACAGGAAACTGGAATATTTTCAAGAGATGGGAATACCAGACCACCTGACCTGCCTCCTGAGAAATCTGTATGTATGTCAAGAAGCAACAGTTAGAACTGGACATGGGACAACAGACTGGTTCCAAATCGGGAAAGGAGTGCATCGAGTGTCACCCTGTTTATTTAACTCATATGCAGAGTACATCATGAGAAACACTGGTCTGGATGAAGTACAAGCTGGAATCAAGATTGCCAGGAGAAATATCAATAACCTCAGATATGCAGATGACACCACCCTTCTGGCAGAAAGCAAAGAAAAACTAAAGAGCCTCTTGATGAAAGTGAAAGAGGAGAGTGAAAAAAGTTGGCTTGAAGCTCAACATTCAGAAACTAAGATCATGACATCTGGTCCCATCAGTTCAGTTCAGTCACTCAGTCGTGTCTGATTCTTTGTGACCCCATGAATCACAGCACGTCAGGCCTCCCTGTCCATCACCAACTCCCGGAGTCTACACAAACCCATGTCCATCGAATCGGTGATGCCATCCAGCCATCTCATCCTCTGTCGTCCATTTCTTCTCCTGCCCCAAATCCTTCCCAGCATTAGAGTTTTTCCCAATGAGTCAACTCTTCACGTGAGGTGGCCAAAGTATTGGAGTTTCAGCTTCAACATCAGTCCTTCCAATGAACACCCAGGACTGCTCTCCTTGAGGATGGACTGGTTGGATCTTCTTGCAGTCCAAGGGACACTCAAGAGTCTTCTCCAACACCACAGTTCACAAGCATCAACATCACTTCACGGCAAATAGATGGGGAAACAATGGAAACAGTGACAGACTTTTTTGAGGGGGCTCCAAAATCACTGCAGATGGTGCCTGCAGCCATGAAATTAAAAGACGCTTGCTCCTTGGAAGAAAACTTCTGACCAACTTTGACAGCATATTAAAAAGCAGAGACGTTACTTTGCCAGCAGAAGTCTGTCTTGTCAAAGCTATCGTTTTTCCAGTAGTCATGTATGGATGTGAGATTTGGACTATACAGAAAGGTGAGCACTGAAGAACTGATGCTTTTGAACTGTGGTGCTGGAGAAGACTGTTTAGAGTCTCCTAAAGGAAATCAGTCCTGCATATTCATTTGATGGTCTGATGCTGAAGCTGAAACTCCAATACTTTGGCCACCTGATGCTAAGAGCTGACTCTGGAAGACCCTGATGCTGGGAAAGATTGAAGGTGGGAGGAGAAGAAGATGAGAATGAGATGGTTGGATGGCATCACCGACTCAATGGACATGAGTTTCAGTAAACTCCGGGAGTTGGTGATGGACAGAGAGGCCTGGTGTGTTGCAGTCCATGGGGTCGCAAAGAGTCAGACATGACTGAGCGACTGAGCTGAACTAAATTGAAGTTCCTGACAGCCACCAGGGGGCAGCAGAGAAATACAAGGATCAGGCAGTACAAGGTTAAATCGTGGTTTTAATGAGCATTTCTCACTTTTTAATGATCTCTGTTGGTCATTGTCTCTGAATGCCTCTTTGTGCCTTTTCTCTGTCTTTCCCTTAGTTTGTCTTTTCCTAATGATTTGAGGAATGCCTTTTATAGAGATTAATCTTATGTCACTCCGGTGTTGAAAATATCTCTATCTAGTTTGAAATTTGTTTTTTTTTCTCCTCTCTTTATGGTGGGAAATTCACCTTCTGATTTATTTGTATGCATTCAANATTTCTTATAACTTTCTCTGTTTCTGCTACACTGAGCCACATTCACATGCTGCAACCATCTACTTTTGGGGTCTGGTTAGATACCTTATGGCTCATCCATAGAATGGAATACTATGTCGCCATTAAAAAGGGGGTACACCTGAACCAGTTGATAAAAGATGTCCAGATATGCTATGAATTGGGTGAGACAAGGCACACAACCTATGTAAAGAAGGATGATCTAATGCCATACTTGGAAGGATATTGCTCAATGTATATCAGTGCACATGCACACCGACACACATGTGTGTGCTGGTGAATGTGTAGGTTATCTCTTGTATAGTTCCACGGGAGCTGTTAACACAGATCCCTTTTGGGGAGAGGGCCCAGTAGAGTAGATAGGCACTCGTTATTCTTCTTACTCTTTCTGTGCAATTGACACCCCCACCAGAAACAACAAACAGCCTCTGATGAATTGCTTCATTATCTGTAATTCTTATTGTCCTTCCTGCCCGAGTCCTGATGGGAGGCACAGGTGAGGGAAGAATGGGACTTGGGAAGTCCAGTGACCCCCATTCTCACCTCAGCTCCACACAAGTTCATCTCAGGATGACCTTGGCCCAGCCTCATTGCCTCCCTGCCCCCAGCCTCCATCTGGAGAGCTAGGATGATGCCTGAGCCGACGACCTCCATGGGTCTGCCTGCTCAAGGATTCTCTGGCTTTCTCTGGTCTATTTTTGTCTGACACCTCTCCCAGGGGCCTGTGGGTCTGAGCTAATTTCTCTGGCTGGCCCCAATCCAGGCAGCTCAGGTGGATAGTGCTGAGCTAATAAGGCCAAGGTCATGGGCCAGTTAGTGGCTCTTGGAGGAACCTGTGGCCAGACTGCAGCTGGACTGCAGCTCTCCCACCAGTCTCTGGGCTCAGGAACAGGGGGAAGTGATGAGAGCTGCCATGGGTCCCAGTCTAGTTACCTTTTGTGACTGCAGCACACTGTCTCCCAGTCATATGACAAAGAAGGGGGTATGTAGGGTAGGGGTGGGGAGAGGACCAGATGGTTTAAAAAAAGGGCATTCCCCTGCCTGCAAGCAGGCCACACCTGATCAAGCCAGGAGGATGAGAACCAGTTTTATTTCTAAGCCAAAGCAAGAGGGTATGCCCATATTTTCTTGGGTCCACCCACAGTGTATATTTTCTCCCTCTTTCTGAGTCACATCCTTGCCTCCTAACCCAGGGTGAGGTAAAGGAGGGCTTCCTCTTTTATTACCTGTCATAAGGACAGGGGTTCTCTATTTTATTCAGTGCTGCATTGCTAGCACCTAGATGAATGCCTGGCAGGCACAGTAGGAGCACAATAAATACTGGTCAAGTGCATCAACTCACCTTTGTTCAGAGAGGCTGTGTACTGTTCTCAAAAGGATCTGGCATCGCCAATGGGTTCTACTTGGTAGTTTTCAAATATTTCTATTTCAAAGAGTCTGTGGAAGCTTGATATTTAGAGAAAAACCCTATGGAGCCTCTAGGAAAAAAAGAATAATTCCTTTTACAGTAGGTCACCCCTTCCTAACTTGAATATTTGGCAAGTTTGAATTTTCTTCTTCCAGGTTTTTTCAACTCAGTTCAGTGACTGTTTATTATTAGTTATTGTACTATATTATTAATTTTTAAGTTCATCTCATCAGCCAGGCTTTGGGCTAAGCACAAAACAAGTATTGATTTATTTAATTTTCATAACAACTGTGTAAGATGGGCACTGCAGTCATTCCCATTTTACAGATGAGAAAACTGAGGAATACAGAGGTCAAGGAATTTGGTCAAGCTCATGTGTACAGTGAATCCAAACTCCAGAACCCGTGCTGATCACGACTAGTGCTGGGACTTACTTTGCATGCAAGTATCCATCTATGAGGTACTGATGATTTAACAATAAATGAGGCCTTTGATAAGTGAGAGATTAAATAGACAGTGATCCATCTCCGTCGTGGAATATGACTCAGCAACGAAAGGGAAGGGATGGTTGGTACACGCAGCAATCTATGTGACTCTCCAGTAAATTATGCTGAGTGTGAAAAGGCAATCCCCCAAAGTTTCATACTGCATGATTCCATTTATATGACATTCTCAAAAAGACAAAATTATGGACATAAAGAGGGGACTGGGTAATGCCAAAGACTAGGGAGAGATGGAGCTGACAAAGAAGTAGGCTATGAAAGGGCAACACGAGGGATCCTTGAGGGGATGAAAAGACTGTATCTTGATTCCATCAGTGTTGATATCCTGGCTGTGATCTCAAACAGGAGGCAAAAGAAGCAGTATTTGGTACAATAAAAGATAGCAACCTTTAGTCCCAAAGCAGAGAACTGGCCAGATGTGTGCTAAATCTTTGTGAATATGTGTGTTTGCATATATAGCATTTAAGCGTTTGTCTGCCAACATTTAAACATTTTGCAAGATGTTACCACTGAGGGAAACCGGGTAACTCAGATGGTAAAGCATCTGCTTGCAATGCGGGAGACCCGGGTTCGATCCCTGGGTGGGGAAGATCCTCAGGAGAAGGAAATGGCAACCCACTCCAGTACTCTTGCCTGGAAAATTCCATGGATGGAGGAGCCTGGTGGGCTACAGTCCATGGGGTCACAAAGAGTCAGACCCGACTGAGCGACTTCCCAGAGAGGGGTAAAAGGTACATGGGATCTCCCTCTATTATGTTCTACAGTTATGAAATAGAGTTTCATTTTTAAAAAGAATGAGTGCATTCCTGCCTGCAAGGAGTGCTCCTGTGTAGGGAGTGAGACCCCATGCCACATGCCCAAGTAACTTCTGTACCCCACTTCTGTGGGGTGACGTGGCGGGCCCGAGAGGGCTTCCCATGCAATGACGGTGGAGCTGAGTTCTCAAGCATCAACAGCTCAGAGGGGAGAGGAAGGGCATCCGAGGCAGGCAGGAGAGCATGAACAAGCAGGGCACCTGGGTCTTCTTTCCCCAAAGTTCCCTCTGGGGGCCACAAGATCTCAGACCATCCCATTGCAAAAATGCATATGGTGAGCTATTTCCCACCTTGTACATACAAATGTGAAGTGATGGACAGAATTATCACCTTTCATTTTTTGTTCAGCTTTTGGTACCTGCTGCCTATTATCCAGTAGAACCCAATCACAGGAGAAAATGACTCCCTTGTCAAACGTCACACCAGAGAGCAAGCATCTTTGTTCAGCCTGTCAAGACCAGTTTTCACGTATAATTTAGTAAGAGGCAAATATTAAAGGCAGATGTTAATGTTCTTCCTATTAAGAGATAATTTCTTTGTTAAATGCATGGGTTCCTTTTTTCCTTGATAGGTCTAATTCTACTTTACATGTAATAGCAGCTGAGTGGTGGAAAGAGTGAGGGCTTTGGGGTCAGAGGATCCTGCATTTAAATCTCATTTCTACCACTTACTAGCTATGGTCTTGACCATCATTCTCCCTGAACCTCTGTCTCCTGATCTCTGCAGTGAGACTATACTAAACAGCCCTGCAGTCCTGAATCCGTAGTGAGGATTAATGAGGAAACATTTGCTAAAGAGCCTAGTAGTATGCATGATACATAGTAAGCACTCTATAAATGACATTCATTACTACTAATAATTCTACTTTATGTAGAAATTTAAAAATAGGTACCTTTTACAGTGCTCTGAAAGTAGTACTATATCTCCAGGGTTTTGCTTGTATCAGTCAGTACAGTCAAGGTTATGCTGTAGTAACAAACAACCAAAGAATCTCAGTGGTTTACAACAACAACATTTATTTCTTGCTCACACTACATATCCACCGTGGGTCAGGTGCAGTTCTGCTCCTGTAGTCTTCTCTCCTGGACCCAGGATAAGGGAGCAGCCAGTTGCTGGCACATCACTGGTGGTCATAGTAGAGGAAAGGGTCTTCTAATCAAGATTAAATGTGATGTGGCTTAGAAATGACACATACCATTTGCATTCAAAACTCGTAGGTCAGGGACTTCCCTGGCAGTTCAGTGGTTAAGACTTTACCTTCCAATGCAGGGGGTGTGGGTTTCATCCCTGCTTCAGGGAACTAAGATGTTATATGCCTGGGGGCCCAAAAAACCAAACCATAAAGCAGAAGCAATACTGTAACAAATTCAATAAGACTTTAAAATATGAGTCACATTAAAAAAAAAAATCTTAAAAAGAAACTCATTGCTTAGAACTGGTGACACATTCCCACCCCACCGTAAGTAAGACAGGAAGTAGAATCCTGTCTTGTATCTGGAAGGCAGGGGAGTAATCACAAGAATATAGCCAACAGCTCTGCTGACAACTACAGAGATTTTGAGAACCACCACCCTGCCCAGAGGGACAGCTGGACATTGGGAAGGAGGCAGGAACCCCGGGGAGAAGGTGGAAATACACAGAGGGGTCCTACTCAGCAGGGGGGGTGGGGTGGCGGGCAACCTCAGGTCAGTGGGCAGGTCTGAGGCCAGAGGAGCTCTGGGTGCCTTTCTCATCTGGACCCAACCCAAACGGAACATGGCCTATTCTCATCTCTGGGCAAACCAGCCCACCCTGCAGGGAGGTGTGAGTCCTACATGCCCAACATGGATGGTAAAGCTGCATGTAACCTGCTTCTCTGGTGCTCCAGGGCTTCCCTGTGGCTCAGATAGTAAAGAATCTGCCTGCAATGCAGAAGCCAGAATTTGATCCTGGACCAGGAAGATCCCCTGGAGGAGGGCATGGCACCCCCCTCCAGTATTCTTGCCTGGGAAATCCCATGGACGGAGGAGCCTGGTGGGCTACAGTCCATGGGTTCACAAAGAGTCCGACATGACAGCAACTAACACTTCACACTTCACTTTCAGCTGTAGGCAAGACAGAGTCACAGAGCGGTATTTCTCTGGCTTCACTTCTGTTTTGTTGGGTCCCAGCACCTATCAGATTCTTCTAGGAGTTTAGGGGAGCCCCCAGGGTCTCTTGTGTGCCCACATCCTGCCCCTGGGGCTCCTTCCCGGTGCCACCCTGGGTCCCTCCCTGCCCTACCTCTCCTTTAACGGCTAATGTCAGAAGCAGCCACTCAGCGGACTTTGTCCTCCTGGTCCCCTGGGGCTGCAGACAAGCGGCTCCAACAGCAGCGATGTTTGTGCCGACAGTGCCACCTCCCGTCCCTTCAGAGGCTGCTGGCAAAGCCCGGTGCTCACAAGGCAGCCCCTACAGAGGATTCAGCACGACTCCTGGTGTAGGGAAGCTGGGGCGGCCTGTGCGGCAGCCCCATCCATTCCCTTCCCGACCCCCACGAACTGGCTTCCAGATTCCTGACCTCGGGTCTTCTTCTTCTTAACGGGTGCTGGGCCTCTTCTTTGAAACCTCTAACCACCACTTTCTTCTTCATCCTCCTCCACCCTCTCTCAGTCTTCAAATGTGAGCCCAAATGCCACTTCTTCAGGGAAGACTTCCTTGATTTCTCAAACTAAACGGAGGCCCCCAACATGAGATCTTTCCCCTACATGTTGGATTGGCAGGTAATAATGGAGGCACCAAAAGAAGAGATACCAACCCACCCAAAAGTATCTGCAGACAGCAAATTCTCCACATTGTGAGACTTGACACCTTGCCGGTGACGAGCTGCTCACACGTCCTTCGCAATCTTCAGGGGAGAGGTGTAGACCCGTCAGATGCACTGGCCTTGGTGAGAAGCCTCTGTGGGTTTCTAGTTTGCCCCCACACCTTAATGTAGGTACATGGACGTGTTGACCTGACCTGCTGGGAAAGGAATCTTCTGTGCTCTCTGTTTGCCATGGATGACTCACAGCTTCCCTGGGTCAGGGACAGCAGCTATTTTCTTGCCAATGCGGAATCTGGCAGAGGCCAGGAAAGGCAAACCCGGTGCTCTGGGGCATGGCAGTTTCCCAAGAGGCCCATGGTCTCCCAGAGCTGATTGCATTCCAGCATTGTTCTTACTATATTTTTAAAAATTGAGGAAACCTAATAACAATACACACATTCAGGCATAGGTAGGTAAATTAGGTGTGGGCTTCCTTGGTGGCTCAGCAGTAAAGAATCCCCCTGCCAATGCAAGAGACACAGGTTCGACCCCTGGGTTGGGAAGGTTCCCTGAAGATGGAAATGGCAACCCACTCCAGTATTCTTGCCTGGGAAATCCCATGGACAGAGGAGCCTGGCGGGCTAGAGTCCATGGGGTCACAAGGAGTCAGACATTACTGAGCGACTAAACAGCAACAGGTAAATTAGGGTCCATCCTTACTAGGGAATACTGGTGCCTGGAGGAAAGCATGCACCCCACTGTTGCTGTCTTCTGGGGTCACCCGTCCATGCCCTGGGTGGTCTGAGAACCCATGAGGAGCCTGGGCATCTCTTAGTCACCCCCATCCCTTACCCTTCAGAGGAATGTTCTTGTGCTTGGTGGCGCAGTCATGTCTGACTCTGCAACCCCATGGACTATAGCCCACCAGGCTCCTCCGTCCCTGGGATTTTTCAGGCAAGTATACTGGCGTGGGTTTTCATGCCCTCCTCCAGGGATCTTCCAGACCCAGAGATCAAACCCATGTTCCCTGTGTCTCCTGCATTGCAGGTGGATTCTTTTACCTGCTGAGCCAGCGGGGACATGGAAAGAGTAGTTCTGAATCCAGGCTCAGCTATCTTGGATCTGTTACCCAATCTTTCTGGGCCTCAGTTTCTCCATTTGTCAAATGGGGACAATAATCCTGTTTTCACAGGCCATGTTCCTCCTCTCCCTGTCCCCATGTCCCCAGGATCACTGATCAGTGAGGCCTGGCTGTTATCACCTCTGTAGATCCCAGTCCCCAGTCTGAGATCATGGGTCACTGAGTTATAACCCCACTCTCCCTCCAGTATCCAAGATATGCCCGAAAGGAAAACTGAGCTCACACAGAGTAAGTCCCTGGGCACCAGCCTCAACGTCAGCCCCACCCNTGCCAGGCTCCTCTGTCCATGGAATTTCCCAGACAAGAATACTGGAGTGGGTTGCCATTTTCTACTCCAGAGGGTCTTCTACTTCAAGGGATCTTCCCAACCCAAAGATCAAACCAGTCTCTTGTGTCTCCTGCACTGGCAAGCAGATTCTTTATCACTGCGCAACCTGGCCTATGAGTGAATCGAGTCAGTTTCACTGTGGTGGAATTTCAGGCCAGTATTATATTTTAAGATTTTTTTCATGAAAAGATGGAAATCTAGATTTGTATGGAAAAATCTCATAAAATTTCAATGTCAACTAATGCAAATGTTTAAAATTACTGTGTGGCCTAAACTAAATATGGCTACAAGTTTGTGTCTCTGATAAACAGGCGTTAGAAACTCAGAATTCTAGTAAGAGATCTGAGCTAGAGATGTATGTCTGGGGAATCCTTAAGCACAGAGAGGATAGCAGACACTTTAGAAGTTAGAATGTTATAATAATAAACAACATTTGATATTATTAAAATAATGCAATTATCTGTAAGTTAACTCAGGACTCTAAGATCTTCTCAATCTTTAGAAAACTGACATAAAATATAAGTGTTAAAACTAGCAGATTGAAGTGGGTGTATTTAAAATTCAATTTCCTATAAACTGAAAGCTAAATTCCAGATGACTTGAATTTTCATACATCCAGGATGTGATGGAAACATTTCAAAATATGAATATATCTCCCACCTATTGAAAGATTATATTTTATCCATATTTCTACTTTACTCCTCTTAGCCCAGTTTCTACATACACTCATCCTCAAAGCCCATAGCAAAGGGGTTCACAATCAGCAAAGATTAAACACAAGATTAAGTAAAACCTCTTTTATGTTTTAATTATTGAGTTTCAGGTTCCTCAATTAAAAGAGTATCCAGTGACTTCCCTGGTGGTCCAGTGGCTAAGACTCTGCACTCCCATGGCAGGGCCCTGGGTTCCATCCCTGGTCAGGGAACTGGATTCCATATGCTGCAATTAAAAGATTCCACATGCTGTAACCAAGACCAAATGCAGACAAATGAATAAATAAGTATATATTTTTTTAAAAACCATCTATAGGCATTAGGGTTCAGTATATTATTCTCTTTGAAGTCTAACCTAGTATAGTGTTTTTAAACACTATTCTATTAGATTAATATCATGAAGAATGTAACCCAGTTATGTAAAAGAAAAATCAAATATATGAAAACACTTTTGCAAACTGTAAAGCCCTATAAAAATTATTTTGAAATATTATTGTGTTATTTTGAAGCTAAAGGGTCCTGAAATTACAAAGTGGAAGCTCTCCTATTTGAAATACAATTTTTGTCTTTCCGAAAAATATAGTTTACTTTTTTCTTTTAACATGTAACTAACTCCAAGGGAGGGAATATCCAGTTGTCAAAGTTCAAGTGAAATTGGCTTAATAGCAAAATAACTTTAGAAAAATATGAAGGGGAATGATCAGCCTAATAATATATGGCAAAGATCTAAAGATCTTACAAACATTCAGGGCCCCACCACACCCTTCCATATTCGTCCTAAGAAAAACAGGCACCTCTCTTGAAAATCATATGAAGGACTAAGTACTTTCAACCCCAAAAGCTGATTTCACACGTCAAACATGTTGGAAACCTTGAAAATCCTGGACTTTATTGGACTTTCTTTAAAGGTTATCCATGTTAAAAAAAAAAAATTATATATGGTTTCTCTCTTTAGATTACACATTGTATCAAGAACAAAATTCAAAATGAGAATGGGGGCATTTCTGTTGTTTAAGTATATGGAAACATGACTCCATTTTTGTATAGCTAAAATGTCGCATACGATGGAACACTTCATATTACCCTTCCTCTCCCTTAAAACATTAGCTGAGAAGTATAAATAGTTCAGCCTGACTGACGCCTTTGAAAAGCCTAATCCTATTTGTTAGAGTGGACCTTATATAAAATGGAAAATACAGTCTCCAACGTGCTTTAAAAAACAAATCAGGAGCTGGCAATTAAAATCCTCCAGACGCCTGCGCTCCGCAAACACTACTTCTACAGAATTCTGGTATATTCTGGGTCTTCTTCCGTGACTGTTGGACGGACATTCCTTTGGGAAAAGCTTTCTCCACAGTGAGGTACGAAGACGATAAACCCCTTCCTTTCATCCTTTTCTCATTCACTCAGTAGGGGATGGAATAAATAGGGAGCTGAATAAAGCTTTCTTAACGCACTGAGGTGCACCGTCCAGTCTCCTGAACCATGCACTCGGGGCTTCCCGACCCAAAGGCGAAGCCGAGCACCTGAAGACCAAAGATTCCCGGCGCTGCGCCCCAGGGGCGCCAGGCCTTGGCACTGCAGGCCAGTCCCAGGGAGGCTCAGCCTGCGAGGGGCAATCTCGGCTTCCCGGGGGCGCCAGGAAAATCAGTGTTCGCACACGCCAAGGACAGGAATCGGGCCGGGTGGAAGAGCGAGTTTCCTTCCCACATTCCTGGTGAGAAAACGAGGTGGAGGAGCTGAGGGCTGCATATCTCGAACACGGGATACGGACCCAGGGAACAAAGAGAGAGGAGGAAGACGAGGCAGCCACACCAACGCAGACTCAGAGGATTCTACGAGTTTACGCAAGCGAGCCGCATCTCGACTGTCCCCAGTTCCCCTTACGCCACTGGCTTGGTCTCAGAGCCTTCGCGAATATGGCTTTGCGCACTGCGGCGGGGCTGCACCGCAACCGAGCTTGGCCCTGTGGCTCCTCCCCGTTGCCCTGCGCCGATTGGCGGCATACAGAAGCCAAGCCGCTGATTGGGTGGCGAAGGAGCTATTCGGGGCGGCTCTGGTGGGTTCGGCTGCCCTAGAGTGATAAGTTCGGCTTCAGACACGCCTCAGCGCCAGCAGCGAGTCGGAGCTCTATGGAGGTGGCGGCGAGTATCGGGTTGTGGCTGCAGCAGCGACTCTTCTGAGCTGTTTCAAGCCGGTTCCGACTCCTTCCTCCCCCTTCCCTCCCCCTTTTTTGTTTTCCGTTCCCCTTCCCCTCCCTTCCCCGTCCCCGACGACCGGATCCTGAGGAGGCAGCTGCGGTAGCAGCTGCTGAGTTCTCGGTGAAGGTGAGTGGCGCTACCGCCGGCGCTGCCGCCGAGTGGAGCGCTCTAAAATGGCCGCCGTGCCTGGCCACTTCTTCCTGAGCAGTACAAAATGGCGGCCACAGGCGGCGCCGGGCGGGGCGGCCCTTTTTTAGCGTTTCCTCCGGGCTTCTGGCACCTGAAAATTCCTCGTCTTTGTTCTCCCTTCCCGTCGCTGACGGAGTAGGAGGAAGTCGGCAGCCCTGGCGGTCTACGGCCGTCTTCGTGACTGTCGGTGGCCGTCCTCCGCGGGGCCGGGGCCGGGCCGGGCCAAGGCGCGGGTGTGCGCGGACGCAGAGAGAGCGTGGCCGGGCGGCGCGCGCGGCGGGGACGGACGCGGGCCGGCGCGGGTGGGGGTCCGGCCGTTGGCGCGGGACCAGCCGAGCCGGAGGAGTCCCGGAGCCCGGCCTCCCGGCGGGGAGGAAGTGTGTGGGGCCGGGGCCGGCGGGGAGCGGTGGGGCTGCCCTTGGTGGGGGAGCGGAGGGCCTGCCTGGCGAGCCCCGCCTGCGACGGGAGAAGGGGGGGAAATGAGGGTTTCTGAGCTTTTGTCGATTGGGCAGGGAGCGGCGAGGCGGCTGTCAGTCCCTCGGGGATTTATGGGTGGGAGGGGGCCGCTGGAGGCGGCGGCGGGTGGGAAGGAGGCCGCCTTTCTGCCCGAGAACAAAGAGCCGGGCGCCTAGCCGCGGGGGCGGCCTCCGCTCCTCCCCGAGGTTTGCCGCCGGCGGCTGCGGTGGGAGGCTGTCGGAAGCACTTCCCTAACTCGGGCCTGGGTGGGAGGAATCCACTGCTCTTTTGTTCCCAGGAAGGGGGAAATGGGGCGGAGGTTCCTGCTGCCATGTTGTGGCCCTGGTCTTCCGCCTGCCTGATGTCAGCCGCTGTGCGACTCAGGTCTTCCCCTCAGGCCCTCTGCGCCCAGTTACGGGGTGGACAGTGGGGAAAGCCGTCTCACTCAGTGTTGCTAGTCGTTGAGGCAGTAAAATCTATTACAGTGTTTTCACATGGTGTGCCCGTTTGCTAACAGATTTTTCCACAATTGATCTTCGTACTCAGCTGTAAAGGAGGCAGAAAGTGGCTTTTTCAAAGATTGATTCTATCTCTGTGTAGGCACTTCCTGCGTCCTTGAACACAAGTGAATTTCCAAGTGGCCAACAAAATTTTACTGTTGATTTGTGTTTTGAGTACGTTCTATTTTAGTCTTACTAGACTTTCCGTTCAATCAACTGCAGTGTCAGGCTGAAATCCATTGTAACTGAAGGAGGGTTTACAGATTTGTATGTTAGCGGTGACTAATTTTGGTACTCTTTCTCATTCTAGGTTTTTCATTTCTCCCATCCTCTTCCCTCCCCACCCCATCCATTAATATTATTCTTTTGAAGATTCTTCGTTGTCAAGCCGCCAAAGTGGAGAGTGCGATCGCAGAAGGGGGTGCTTCTCGTTTCAGGTATGTGTAGATTTTGTTTTGGCAATTATTAGGGCCGAAAGAATAACCACACCAAACAGTTCTGACTTGATTGTGCTACAGAATTAATTTATAATGTGCATGTACATTTCTTTAAAGCCCTTAAATTTCCACTGTTTTCTGTGTGTTATCTGAAGAATAAAATGTAATTACTTGGCTTTCCATTGGGCCTAAGTTCAGTCTCCATCTGTGATGTACTTACTGTAATGCAGAATAAGGAATCCTATATTTGTTTTGAGTGAAACATACTTGGGGTGTACTTTTTTTTTTTAAAAAAAGTTTTTCTTTTAAATAGTGCTTCTTCGGGCGGAGGAGGAAGTAGGGGTGCACCTCAGCACTATCCCAAGACTGCTGGCAACAGGTATAGTAAACAGTAAAAAGTGACTTATATAACAGACTGAGGTTAATGGTCGTTCTAACAGTACAACATATAGTGAATAGGACATCAGCAGTCCTAATCTTAATGGGCTTGATATTTGCTACATATTCTAAATACAGAATATCAGTTCTTGATTATTCTTCAGCCAAATCATCTAATAAGAGTTGAGGCTCTCAAACTGCTCTTCTATTCTCTTACTTTGGATTATTTTCACTGATGTTATTTCTTCAAACGTTCATACGAAATTATAGTAATAAATCTGGAAGTGTATAACATGGTCATGAGACATTAGAAAATGTTCGTTTTCGCTGTGTGGCTCCTGGACCAGCATCACTGGCATCACCTGTGAGCTTACTAGAGATGCAGATTAGTCAGGCCTTACCCCGAAGCCACTACAGCAGAGGCTGGGCTGGGCCTGGGGCTTCCTTTAACAAATTCTTCAGGTTATTCTGATGCACTAATTAAGAGTTGCTTAGTTGTAAGGGAGTTGAGAAAACCTAAACTGTTTTTTCTGTTTAGAAGGATTTTTGATCTGTATGATATTTGATGTGTGACTGGATGCTGTGCTTAAGTTGTTTTATTGTCTTAATTTTTACTAGCGAGTTCCTGGGGAAAACCCCAGGGCAAAACGCTCAGAAATGGATTCCTGCACGAAGCACTAGACGAGATGACAACTCCGCAGCAAACAACTCCGCAAATGAAAAAGAACGACATGATGCAATCTTCAGGAAAGTAAGAGGGTAAGTTTATTAGGTCTGTTTTGTCTTTTAAAAGGAGGGGAGACTGGATTAACTGCTTCTCTTGTGTGTATGCTATATTACTTGAAGGCCGTGTTCATAACTCTTAAGTGAAATCCCAATGTTGACAGTTTAGGCTGAAAATCACCACATCACTGGGGCTCAGTTAGTTGCTTTTGGTCATTAGATTAAAATGCAGAAGCCTATTGTGCTGACATATTCTGTACCTGGTGTGTAAGACAGTGATGGCAAAATATAACAGTTTAGCTCCTTATCTGGCCTCGATATTAAGGAGGGAGGCTCTTGATCTGGGTTTTGAGAATGAGATTTTCTTGTCCAGTAGCTGGGAATCCCCACCAATTAGATACGTGTTCTTAAATAGGTTTATTTCAACATCACTTTGGTTGGATGGGTAAGAAAAATGTCTTGATATTAAAGGGGAAAGTGATGAAAGGGAAAAAGCATAATTTAAAGGCTATTTTTTAACTCGTAATTTTGTATGTTGCTGATACCTAGTCTGATTCCTTTTTCATAGCATATTAAATAAGCTTACTCCTGAGAAGTTTGACAAGCTATGCCTTGAGCTCCTCAATGTGGGTGTAGAGTCTAAACTCATCCTTAAAGGGGTCATTCTGCTGGTAAGTTAAATGTTGGCTTAACTGAAAGGAGGAGGAAAATACTTTGAACCCAGGTTGGGTTTTGAGTGGTTTTTCGTTGTTTGCTTTTGTTTTTATACACTTCATTGTTGCTTCTGAAACAGGTGTAAGTTAAGTGTATGTATATTTGAACACTTTTTTTTTTTTTTATTACTTTTGATGGTATCAGACTTAAGAGGTCAATTTGAAATGGTGTTTTCTGTGCTTGGGTTATTTGGATTATCAGGCTCTTGGGGACTGGGGGTTGCTTTGTTTTTCCTTTTGTGAAAAATACCACATTTTGGAAATGAGTTATTTTTCCAAGGTAATTTCAACTCCTCAAAGGGGAGAGGGTTTTACTAGTATGAGATGTATGTAATTAGACTTTCTTGGTACTCTGTAATAGCTAACATTTAAGTGCTTACATTTTTACAGCCTGTGTGCTGGGCACTTTACATACCGCGTAAGAAACCTTACAGAAGAGATGTGCTTATTTCCAGGTTACTAGTGAGGCATTTGTATAGGGAATTTGTCGGAAGTTTGTTGTGTGATTCGATTATTAAGTTAAAAAGAAAGGTTTTTTCAAAAGTTGTCACGTTTAATTTTTTTTTTAATGGCATACTTTTTGTAGATTGTGGACAAAGCCCTAGAAGAGCCAAAGTATAGCTCACTGTATGCTCAGCTATGTCTGCGATTGGCAGAAGATGCACCAAACTTTGATGGCCCAGCAGCAGAGGGTCAACCAGGACAGAAGCAAAGCACAGTAAGTGGGCATGTGTGCTTGCTTATTTTAAGTTGATATGGAAGGTTTTATTATCAAACCCTGACAAATGTCTTTTGTTTCTTACAGACATTCAGACGCCTCCTAATTTCCAAATTACAAGATGAATTTGAAAACCGAACCAGAAATGTTGATGGTGAGAATTTAATACTTAGTGGTACTGTGTAGGGCTTCCCTGTTGGCTCAGATGGTAAAGAATCTGTCTGCAATGCAGAAGACCTGGGTTTTGATTCCTAGGTTGGGAAGAACCCCTGGAGAAGGGAATGGCAACCCACTCTAGTATTCTTGCCTGGAGAATCCCATGGACAGAAGAGCCTGGTGGGCTATAGTCTGTGCAATCACAAAGAGTAGGACATGACAGAGCGACTAATACACAGTACTGCATATGTTCAGCTTAATTCTGAATGTTAATTTTATTCTTTTTAGTCTATGATAAGCGTGAAAATCCCCTCCTCCCTGAGGAGGAGGAACAGAGAGCTATTGCCAAGATCAAGATGTTGGGGAACATCAAATTCATTGGAGAACTTGGAAAGCTTGATCTTATTCATGAATCTATCCTTCATAAGTGCATCAAAACAGTAAGTAATGATTGTGAATTTAAGCTTTCATTAATCATCATGTACATCACTTTTGGGAGATAGGAGTCAATTACATTTTTGCTATCTGAGACTTAGTGTGCTAGTTAAATATTTTAGATTGCTGGCAAAACTGCTATTTAAATGTTGTAAATAAGGAAGTATGCAGTGTATTTTGCAAGATAGGGATAGAACTGATTCCCAACTTGGGTTTAAATTGCTCAATTTGGAGAAATTTCTTGAACAGAAACCAAATAAGAATAGTATCCTGGACAGTAGGAACTGTATGCGTTAGTGGAAACTTATGGAAAAGTGCTACATCTAAACCAAGAAAAATTTGTAAACAACATGGCATTTATTTCTTTTGGTAGCTTTTGGAAAAAAAGAAGAGAGTCCAACTCAAAGATATGGGAGAGGATTTGGAGTGCCTCTGTCAGATAATGAGGACAGTGGGGCCTAGATTAGACCATGAACGAGCCAAGGTATGTGTGTTGCTGACAGAAATAGTGTAAATAGCCTGTCATAATTGTACTAAAATCAAACAGCTTATTTAGTGATATAGAGGATTGCTTCTAGTCATTAACTTTGATAATATCTAAAAGTCTTAAGCAGTACACATTTTTATTTTTCTCTTTTAGTCCTTAATGGATCAGTACTTTGCCCGAATGTGCTCCTTGATGTTAAGTAAGGAATTGCCGGCGAGGATTCGTTTCCTGCTGCAGGTAAAACTTTTCTTTAGGTGTGTTGGTAAGCTGACTCGTTTGGGAGTATTGAAATAATATTTACTAAAAACTTTTTATATTAAAGGATACCGTAGAGTTGCGAGAACACCATTGGGTTCCTCGCAAAGCTTTTCTTGACAATGGACCAAAGACGATCAATCAAATCCGTCAAGATGCAGTAAAAGTAAGTTTTGCTTTGCTTTTTAATCATTAAGTGGGTGTTGTGTTTATAATGGCACAAAAACCCTATTAAAACATCTTTCTTTGAGACTGTCTTGTCTTACCAATAGAGTTTAATGTTTTTGCTGTCTGTATTCTTTTGAGAACAAGTTGTTTATAGAGAATACATCAATGGCATTCTTATCCAGAGAAGTATTTCTGATTTTCCCGCTGTAAGAATTTTCACTTTATATAAAATAAAATAGTGTCTAGAAGTAAGTGTTTATTCACTTTATTTCTGAAGGATCTAGGAGTGTTTATTCCTGCTCCTATGGCTCAAGGGATGAGAAGTGACTTCTTTCTGGAGGGACCGTTTATGCCACCCAGGATGAAAATGGATAGGGACCCACTTGGAGGACTTGCTGATATGTTTGGACAAATGCCAGGTGATTTTGAACAAAAGATCGTTTGGTTGCATCAAATAATGAGTTTAACAGTTTTTAATAGTAAAGAATTCTTCGTGTCTATGTTTTAAGGAAGCGGAATTGGTACTGGTCCAGGAGTTATCCAGGATAGATTTTCACCCACCATGGGGCGCCATCGTTCAAATCAGCTCTTCAATGGCCATGGGGGACACATCATGCCTCCCACACAGTCGCAGTTTGGGGAGATGGGAGGCAAGTTTATGAAAAGCCAGGTAAGAATACATTTAAGGATATCTAGGCAACAAGTAATTACATTTTGGAATACATATGATTAGTTTTTTTTTTAAGTGTAAATGTTTTAGGTTTAGAAAACCTAAAAACGTTTTTCTGAACCAGATTTATATCTGAAAGTTATTTCAAACTGGGTGAAATGATGATTATTAAGATTAGTAAAGTATTAGTAAAATCACATCACTTTATTTGACAGTTAGGTTAGAATTTTATTCTTCTGTTTCATCTTTTACTTTCTCTGGGCAAATGCAGTTAAGCTTTCTTGTGGCTTGGCCTCATCACTTTGGTACTTGATTACCATAATGTGTGGACCCCTTTTTATCTAGACTTTTATTTCTCTCTTTCTGAAATAGGGGCTAAGCCAGCTCTACCATAACCAGAGTCAGGGACTCTTATCCCAGCTGCAAGGACAGTCGAAGGATATGCCACCTCGGTTTTCTAAGAAAGGACAGCTTAATGCAGATGAGGTACATTTGCCTATGTTATTTATATACCATAGTTTGTCAATTCAGGAATCTCTTGCCCGATGATTATAAAAAAAAGACGCATTGTTAAGAGGACTTAATGCTGGAATTCTTTTACCTTTACCTTTTCTCTCTTTTCTGTACTACTATTTCTTTCTTTGAATGTCCAGCGTCCTATGAGCGAAGATTATGAGATATGAGGGCAAGTCTTTAGTTAGAGTAAGGAAAATGGTTGTCGAGATTTTGATTGTAACTTCCGTGCAAATATAATGACTCAGGATAAAGTAAAATGTTTTTTAAGCTCTAATTAAATTTTCTGGTTTTTATTTTCATGTTTTAGTGATGCTAATCTTTGCAGAGTTGTGGTATAAATACAAGATTTATAGCCATGTTGTATTTTTGTCTGGATCAGATCTTTAGTTCTCCTGCTATAAATTAAATATCGTAACAGTAACATTTTTAGTTATTTAACTTAGATTTCTGCCATAGGTTCCATCATGTTTGTATATGCTGAGTTAACTTTAGAGTGTTGCAGTTAGTGTTAGTTTGCTGCTTGTTAACTTGGATATCTGTTTTGCTTTGTTTTTGATTCTAGATTAGCTTGAGGCCTGCTCAGTCTTTCCTAATGAATAAAAATCAAGTGCCAAAGCTTCAGCCCCAAATAACTATGATTCCTCCTAGTGCACAGCCACCACGCACTCAAACGCCACCTCTGGGACAGGTATGGGATGTATGTAGTATGACATTTTCAATCGTTCCGGTACCTTTTGAAGATGTCTGAAGAATGCTTTTTAATGTTTGCTTTCAACTTCATAAGCACTTTTTTTTAATGATTAAAAAGTTATTAAACATTTATACTTAATCATTTTGCTGTTCTTGTAGACACCTCAACTTGGTCTCAAAACTAATCCACCACTTATCCAGGAAAAGCCTGCCAAGACCAGTAAAAAGCCACCACCGTCAAAGGAAGAACTGCTTAAACTAACCGTGAGTTTCAGACAATCTCATCGTTTAGCTCATGGGGGTGTATTTGAGGCAGGAAAACTAAAGATACTTGGATTTCGTTCTTTTCAGGAAACTGTTGTAACTGAATACCTGAATAGTGGGAATGCAAATGAAGCTGTCAATGGTGTAAGAGAGATGAGAGCTCCTAAACACTTCCTTCCTGAGATGTTAAGCAAAGTAATCATCCTGTCACTGGATAGAAGTGATGAAGATAAAGAAAAAGCAAGTTCTTTGATCAGTTTACTCAAACAGGAAGGGATAGCCACAAGTGACAACTTCATGCAGGTAGAACACTTTCTGATTCTATAAGAACTCTTCAAGTTTGAATTGACTATGAGCTGACTATGTACTATATTCCTTTCAGGCTTTCCTGAATGTATTGGACCAGTGCCCCAAACTGGAGGTTGACATCCCCTTGGTGAAATCATATTTAGCACAGTTTGCAGCTCGTGCTGTCATTTCAGAGCTGGTGAGCATTTCGGAACTAGCTCAGCCACTGGAAAGTGGCACCCATTTTCCTCTCTTCTTACTTTGTCTTCAGCAATTAGCTAAATTACAAGATCGAGAATGGTTAACAGAGCTTTTCCAACAGAGCAAGGTCAATATGCAGAAAATGCTCCCAGGTAAGAGAATGCTGGGGATTTTTGTTTTTAATACTAGATCTAAAAGTCATTAGTACTTTGAGTGAATTTATTACATAGGTCAGTGTGATTATCCTGTCTGGATAACAATAAGCATTACCATAGATATAAAGATATAAAAATATATATATAAAGATATAAAGACTTCACCTTTATAAAAAAGTTGTTATGATGTAACTATTTTCATTTGGTCCAAATACAAAGTTTCCTTTGCTCAGTTGTTTCATTGTTTTACATAAATCTTGTGTGTTTGGGAAATTGTAAAGCAGTTATAAGAGACCAACTGAGTAAAATGAACTACCTGATGATGGGAATGGCTTTGTCTCTTCAGAAATTGATCAAAATAAGGACCGCATGCTGGAGATCTTGGAAGGAAAGGGACTGAGTTTCTTATTCCCACTTCTCAAACTGGAGAAGGAACTGTTAAAGCAAATAAAGTTGGATCCATCCCCTCAGACCATATATAAGTGGATTAAAGATAACATCTCTCCCAAACTTCATGTAGATAAAGGATTTGTGAACATCTTAATGACTAGGTAAGATAACAGAGTTGTGCTTTTCTACCTTGAAAACAGAGTTAGCCTGTGTTTAGTTTACTAGGAAGAAAGTCTACAAGGCAAGGGATTGAGAATTACTTGTTTCTTGAATTGGAAATTTTTCATTTGGAGGTTGTAACAAGATCTTTTTCTGTGCAGCTTCTTACAGTACATTTCTAGTGAAGTAAACCCACCCAGTGATGAAACAGATTCTTCCTCTGCTCCTTCCAAAGAACAGTTAGAGCAGGAAAAACAACTGCTTCTTTCCTTCAAGCCAGTAATGCAGAAATTCCTTCATGATCATGTTGATCTACAAGTTAGTGCCCTCTATGCTCTTCAGGTGCACTGCTACAACAGCAACTTCCCAAAAGGTGAGAGAGGACTAGCATCATAATTATGACAAATGGACAGGCAGTAGTTAAATACACTGAATAATGGGGTTACATTTTGTCTTCTAGGCATGTTACTCCGCTTTTTTGTTCACTTCTATGACATGGAAATTATTGAAGAAGAAGCTTTCTTGGCTTGGAAAGAAGATATAACCCAAGAGTTTCCAGGGAAAGGCAAGGCTTTGTTCCAGGTAAATCTTAGAGAAATTTGTTGTGCTTTTTGCATTTTAATTGGTATTACTTCAATGAAGCTTCAAAGTTAAATATAGGCAAAATAGCCCTGGTAATGTTGCATACCATGATTTTCTAACTTACAAAGTGATTTCTAGCCCTGAGGAAAATTTTTATAATGTCAGGGTATGCCACAGCATACATTAATCACCTGGAAAGTAATTTTCAAAGGAAGTTTCAGGTCTGATTATAGACATTCTGACTTAGGTCTGCGTGTGGTATACAACTCAGGAGATTTCTCATACTACTTTTCCCAGGGGCCAGGCTTTGAGAAATGCTAGTCTGTAGTAGTCTTTATTCCTCAGGTTCTTAAGCTAGTTTCAGGAGAATCACTATCAACATTGTTTGTCCTTAGTCTTGTCCTTGGGGAATCTGGTCCTAAAGTTCTGGATGGGATTAGAAATTACTCTTTTAGGATCTTTTTTGTCCCACCCCTCCCTCCCCAGCATTGCTAACATTTAAGTTTGGGATGAGCCACTGTCCCATATTAAAACAGTTTCGAAGTGTGACTGGAGTGGTGTCAAAGAATTGAGACCCGTGTTAACTAGCCATAAACAGCTTGTGTTAATTGTTTATTGCTCTTTGTGACCCCATGAACTATATAGCCCACCAGACTCCTTTGCCCATGGAATTCTCCAGGCAGGATTTATTGAAGCGGGTTGCCATTTTCTCCCCCAGGAGATCTTCTCTACCCAGGGATCAAATCTGCTTCTACATTGACAGGCAGTTCTTACCCTGAGCCATCAGGGAAGCCCCAAGCAGCTTGAATGTTAGGTTCTGAACACTGCTTGCGATTACAAGATGTGTGGTACTAAAACTTTTGTTCTTGGGGCAGTTGGTTGGTTGATTGGGGATACTGCTAATTCTGTATTTTCTAAGTACTACTTACTTTGTTAAATTACAAATTACAGGTGAATCAGTGGCTAACCTGGCTAGAAACTGCTGAAGAAGAAGAATCAGAGGAAGAAGCCGACTAAAAGAACCAGCCAAAGCCTTAAATTGTGCAAAACATACTGTTGCTATGGTGTAACTGCATTTGACCTAACCACTGCGAAAATTCATTCCGCTGTAATGTTTTCACAATATTTAAAAGCAGAAGCACGTCAGTTAGGATTTCCTTCTGCATAAGGTTTTTTTGTAGTGTAATGTCTTAATCATAGTCTACCATCAAATATTTTAGGAGTATCTTTAATGTTTAGATAGTATATTAGCAGCATGCAATAATTACATCATAAGTTCTCAAGCAGAGGCAGTCTATTGCAAGGACCTTCTTTGCTGCCAGTTATCATAGGCTGTTTTAAGTTAGAAAACTGAATAGCAACACTGAATACTGTAGAAATGCACTTTGCTCAGTAATACTTGAGTTGTTGCAATATTTGATTATCCATTTGGTTGTTACAGAAAAATTCTTAACTGTAATTGATGGTTGTTGCCGTAATAGTATATTGCCTGTATTTCTACCTCTAGTAATGGGCTTTATGTGCTAGATTTTAATATCCTTGAGCCTGGGCAAGTGCACAAGTCTTTTTAAAAGAAACATGGTTTACTTGCACAAAACTGATCAGTTTTGAGAGATCGTAAATGCCCTTGAAGTGGTCTTTGTGGGTGTGAAACAAATGGTGAGAATTTGAATTGGTCCCTCTTATTATAGTATTGAAATTAAGTCTACTTAATTTATCAAGTCATGTTCATGCCCTGATTTTATATACTTGTATCTATCAATAAACATTGTGATACTTGATATAGTTGTGTGACTTAAGTCCGTTCAGTTGCTCAGTCATGTCCAACTCTGCGACCCTGTGAACTGCAGCACACCAGTCTTCCCTGTCCATTACCGACTCCCGGAGCTTGCTCAAACTTATGTCCATCTAGTTGGTAATGCCATCCAGCCATCTCATCCTCTGTCATCCCCTTCTGTCTTCAGTCTTTTCTAGCATCATGGTCTTTTCCAAGGAGTCACTTCTTTGCATCAGGTGGCCAGAGTATTGGGAGTTTGAGCGTCAGCATCGATCCTTCCAATGAATATTCAGGACTGATTTCCTTTTTCTCCAACACCACAGTTCAAAAGCATCAATGCTTCAGCACTCAGCTTTTTCTATAGTCCAACTCTGACATCCATACGTGACTACTGGAAAAACCATAGCTTTGACTAGACTTTGAAGTAGTACATACAAATATATGAAGAAGTGACAGCTTTTGTTTTGAGCTAGGACTGGACTTTAAGTTCAGTTCAGTCACTCAGTCTTGTCCGACTCTGCGACCCCATGAATCGCAACACGCCAGGCCTCCCTGTCCATCACCAACTCCCAGAGTTCACTCAGACTCCCGTCCATCGATGCTATCCAGCCATCTCATCCTCTGTCGTCCCCTTCTGCCCCCAATCCCTCCCAGCATCAAAGTTTTCTCCAATGAGTCAACTCTTCGCATGAGGTGGCCAAAGTACTGGAGTTTCAGCTTTAGCATCATTCCTTCCAAAGAAATCCCAGGGTTGATCTTCAGAATGGACTAGTTGGATCTCCTTGCAGTCCAAGGGATTCTCAAGAGTCTTCTCCAACACCACAGTTTAAAAGCATCAATTCTTCGGTGCTCAGCCTTCACAGTCCAACTCTCACCCATACGTGACCACTGGAGACCTTAGTCAGCAGAGAGATGTCTGCTTTTCAATATGCTATCTAGGTTGGTCATAACTTTTCTTCCAAGGAGTAAGCGTCTTAATTTCATGGCTGCAATCACCATCTGCAGTGATTTTGGAGCCCAAAAAAAGAAAGTCTGACTGTTGCCACTGTTTTATCCATCTATTTCCCATGGAATGATGGGACCGGATGCCAGGATCTTCGTTTTCTGAATGTTGAGCTTTAAGTCAACTTTTTCACTCTCCTCTTTCACTTTCATCAACAGACTTTTTAGTTCCTCTTCACTTTCTGCCATAAGGGTGGTGTCATCCGCATATCTGAGGTTATTGATATTTCTCCCGGCAATCTTAATTCCAGCTTGTGCTTCTCCAGTCCAGCGTTTCTCATGATGTACTCTGCATAGAAGTTAAATAAGCAGGGTGACTAATATACAGCCTTGACGGACTCCTTTTCCTATTTGGAACCAGTCTGTTCCATGTCCAGTTCTAACTGTTGCTTCCTGGCCTGCATACAGATTTCTCAAGAGGCAGGTTAGGTGGTCTGGTATTCCCTTTCAGTATTTTCCACAGTTTATTGTGATCCACACAATCAAAGGCTTTGGCATAGTCAATAAAGCAGAAATAGATGTTTTTCTGGAACTCTTGCTTTTTCCATGATCCAGCGGATGTTGGCAATTTGATCTCTGGTTCCTCTGCTTTTTCTAAAACCAGCTTGAACATCTGGAAGTTCACGGTTCACGTATTGCTGAAGCCTGGCTTGGAGAATTTTGAGCATTACTTTACTAGCATGTGAGATGAGTGCAATTGTGCCGTAGTTTGAGCATTCTTTGGCATTGCCTTTCTTTGGGATTGGAATGAAAACTGACCTTTTCCAGTCCTGTGGCCACTGCTGAGTTTTCCAAATTTGCTGGCATATTGAGTGCAGCACTTTCACAGCATCATCTAGGATTTGAAATAGCTCCACTGGAATTCCATCACCTCCACTAGCTTTGTTCGTAGTGATGCTTTCTAAGGCCCACTTAACTTCACATTCCAGGATGTCTGACTCTAGATGAGTGATCACACCATCGTGATTATCCGGGTCGTGAAGATCCTTTTTGTACAGTTCTGTGTATTCTTGCCATCTCTTAATATCTTCTGCTTCTGTTAGGTCCATAACATTTCTGTCCTTTTTTGAGCCCATCTTTGCATGAAATGTTCCCTTGGTATCTCTAATTTTCTTGAAGAGATCTCTAGTCTTTCCCATTCTGTTGTTTTCCTCTATTTCTTTGCATTGATCTCTGAGGAAGGCTTTCTTATCTCTCCTTGCTATTCTTTGGCACTCTGCATTCAGATGCTTATATCTTTCCTTTTCTCCTTGGCTTTTCGCTTCTCTTCTTTTCACAGCTATTTGTAAGGCCTCCCCAGACAGCCATTTTGCTTTTTTGCATTTCTTTTCCATGGGGATGGTCTTGATCCCTGTCTCCTGTACAATGTCACGAACCTCATTCCATAGTTCATCAGGCACTCTATCTATCAGATCTAGGCCCTTAAATCTATTTCTCACTTCCACTGTATAATCATAAGGGATTTGATTTAGGTCATACCTGAATGGTCTAGCAGTTTTCCCTGTTTTCTTCCATTTCAGTCTGAATTTGGTAATAAGGAGTTCATGATCTGAGCCACAGTCAGCTCCTGGTCTTGTTTTTGTTGACTGTATAGAGCTTCTCCATCTTTGGCTGCAGAGAATATAATCAATCTGATTTTAGTGTTGACCAGCTGGTGATGTGCATGTGTTGAGTCCTCTTGTGTTGTTGGAAGAGGGTGTTTGCTATGACCAGTGCATTTTCTTGGCAAAACTCTATTAGTCTTTGCACTGCTTCATTCCGTATTCCAAGGCCACATTTGCCTGTTACTCCAGGTGTTTCTTGACTTCCTGCTTTTGCATTCCAGTCCCCTATAATGAAAAGGATATCTTTTTTGGGTGTTAGTTCTAAAAGGTCTTGTAGGTCTTCATAGAACCGTTCAACTTCAGATTCTTCAGTGTTACTGGTTGGGGCTAAGACTTGGATTACTGTGATATTGAATGGTTTGCCTTGGAAATGAATAGAGATCATTCTGTCATTTTTGAGATTGCATCCAAGCACTGCATTTCAGACTCTTGTTGACCATGATGGCTACTCCATTTCTTCTAAGGGATTCCTGCCTGCAGTAGTAGATATAATGGTCATCTGAGTTAAATTCACCCATTCCAGTCCATTTTAGTTTGCTGATTCCTAGAATGTTGACATTCACTCTTGCCATCTCCTGTTTGACCACTTCCAATTTTCCTTGACTGATGGACCTGACATTCCAGGTTCCAATGCAATATTGCTCTATACAGCATCGGACCTTGCTTCTGTCACCAGTCACATCCACAGCTGGGTATTGTTTTTGCTTTGGCTCCAACCCTCATTCTTTCTGGAGTTTTTTCTCCACTGACCTCCAGTAGCATATTGGGTACCTACTGACCTGGGGAGTACCTCTTTCAGTATCCTATCATTTTGCCTTTTCATACTGTTCATGGGGTTCTCAAGGCAAGAATACTGAAGTGGTTTGCCATTCCCTTCTCCAGTGGACCACATTCTGTCAGACCTCTCCACCATAACCCGCCCGTCTTGAGTTGCCCTGCAGGCATGGCTTAGTTTCATTGAGTTAGACAAGGCTGTGGTCCTAGTGTGATTAGATTGACTAGATTTCTGTGAGTATGGTTTCAGTGTGTCTGCCCTCTGATGCCCTCTTGCAACATCTATCATCTTACTTGGGTTTCTCTTACCTTGGGCGTCAGGTATCTCTTCACAGCTGCTCCAGCAAAGCACAGCCGCTGCTCCTTACCTTGGATGAGGGGTATCTCCTCCCACCACCCTTCCTGACCTTCAGTGTGGGATGGCTCCTCTAGGCCCTCCTGTGCCCACACAGCCACCACTCCTTGGACGTGGGGTTGCCCCTCCCGGCTTGCAGCCCCTACTTGGGCGTGGGGTTGCTGCTCCCAGTCGCCGCCCTGGCCTCAGGCGTGGCGTTGCTCCTTCCTGCTGCCGCCCTTGGCCGTGGGCACCGCCCCTGGCCTCGGACATGGGGTGGCTCCTCCTGGCCACCGCCCCTGGCCTCAGACGCAGGGTAGCTCCTCCCGGCCGTCACCCCCGACCTCGGACGCGGTGTAGCTCCTCTTGGCCGTTCCTGTGCCGTCGCAGCCTGGCACTCAGGACTGGACTTAGGAACGTTAAATACATCGACATAAATAATTTTGATTAGAAAATTCAAGGTGGTGGTTCCTCTTTATTTCAGGTTACTGTAAGTAACCAATATATAGTTCCTATAATCAAGGACAGTGGCGAGAAGTTTCCTGAATTGGGAGGGACATTACTAATGCATAGCAACAAAACTTGAACTTGGCTGACATCTTTTCATCGTCATACTGAAATGCATGGTGAATGCATTCTCACTGATTGTCCCTCCCAGGAAGTTCCTTGAAATCCCACAGTTACCATTAAAACTGTCTCCTTACTCTAACTTGAAGCTAGCTTTTCCCTGTATTCTAGCAGATTTCATTGAAGTTACAACATTTATAGTTTCTGGTAGATAATTTTTAAATATGAAATTAAAAATGGAGTATCAAGAAGCTGACTTTACTAGGCTATAGATAAAAATGGCATTCCTGGTACCTCTATTCAACCCTCCCCAAGGGAGAAACTTAGCAAAGTATTCAGTTGGCTTCATTTACAACCAGAATTCTCCCAATTCAGCTGGAGAATTGGGCCAAAAGAAGTTCCAGAGTTAAACCTGGTGTGCATTAGTTTGTCAGAGGGTACTTTCACACCTCCCCACCCTGATGCTTCAAGAACAAATACCTCTTAAAGAGTAATATTCCCATCTTGTGCAGTGGGGGGAAAGGCATTTTACAAGCTGCCACACCATGGAATGACAGTATTTACATGTTTCTTGTATCAAGGACAATGCTTTGGTAACAGTGTACAAATAGTTACATGAACAGTTACATGTCTAAGATTCCACATCATACCCAACTTTGGTGTTCCCTTTATACTACAGAAAGACAGGTGGTCTTCATTTTGTCAACTCCTTTTCTTCACATTCTCTAACAGGCCGCACTTCATTCCTACACCAGAACTTTGTTGAGATCACCAGTAACTCCAGAGCTATTAACTAGTAGGTATTCATTTAACAATTTAACAATTTCTTGAGACTCTTGAGAATATCTCTTTTCTTTCTTGCTCTGTTCTTTCTTAATCTCCAATGGCAAAAGTGCCTGATGTCAAACCCAATGTCCCATTATCAAATCTTGTCGATTTTCCCTTCAAAACATTAGAAATTGAGTAACTCACCTCTTGCACTGTGGCTCTCAGTTCTCACCTGGATACCAGGCCAGCCTTTCTGTCTTCAGTCTCCTTTTTAGTCTCTTCAGCAGTAGCCAGGGGATGAGGAATCTTTTCCAGAAAAAACAAATATCACTTAGCACAAAATCTACCAAAGTGACTTCCCACCTAGATTTTTAAATCAGTATTTAAAATTGTTCTACACAGCCCCAGGTCTGATTTAGTGTCTCCCCCTCCTCCCTCTACCCACACCGTATTTCTCTGATCTCGTTTTCTGCTGCTGACTCTTGCTCATTCTGTTCCCACGCCCCTGGCCTCCTCAAGGTTCCCGGGATGTGCCAAGCACCGGGGGTTTTCTGTTCCTGCTACTCTGTGGATAACTGGGTGATGGCTGTCTTCCCCTGTCAGGTCTTGGCTCAAATATCACTTTATAGGGTCCACATTGTCTATCTTAAGTATAATCTTGGGCATACCCTTCCTCTCTTCCCTGCTGTAGGTATCTCCCATGTCTGCTGTTGTTTTGTGATATGCTGCTTATTTGCAATTGACTAGCTCCAAAATGTGAGGAGCATGACGTTTTTGACTGTTCAACTTACTGCCATATCCCCAGAACTTGTTAGTGCCTAGCACACATAGGTGGAGAAGGCAATGGCAACCCACTCCAGTACTCTTGCCTGGAAAATCCCATGGATGGAGGAGCCTGGTAGGCTGCAGTCCATGGGGTCGCAAAGAGTCAGACACGACTGAGCGACTTCCCTTTCACTTTTCACTTTCATGCATTGGAGAAGGAAATGGCAACCCACTCCAGTGTTCTTGCCTGGAGAATCCCAGGGACGGGGGAGCCTGGTGGGCTGCTGTCTATGGGGTCGCTAAGAGTCGGACACGACTGAAGCGACTTAGCAGCAGCAGCAGCAGCAGCAGACATAGGGCTTCTTTTGTAGCTCAGTTGGTAAAGAATCTGCCTGCAGTGCAGGAGACCCGGGTTGGATCCCTGGGTCGGGAAGATCTCCTGGAGAAGGAAATGGCAACTTTTTTTCCAGCATTCTTGCCTGGAAAATCACATGGACAGAGGAGCCTGGTGGGGCTGCAGTCCATGGGATCACAAAAAGTTGGGCACAACTGAGCGACTAACCCTTAGCAGACATAGGCATCTCAGGATTTGTTGAACAAAATCACCAATTATCCTGCATTGGCAGGATTTGGACATAGACAGAGAGAGGAATAGAAAGAACACAGACTGGGTGGTTTTCTAGATCTGGGGTTGGTTCCTATCACTAGCAGTGTGGCTAGGCAAAATACCTGAGTCTTGATTTCTGTTGAAAATGAGACTGATGCTTAAGTGTTGCCATAAGATCTAAGTAAGGTGGTTCCATGGAAGTCCCTAGCAAAGGACCTCACACAGCAGTCCTTCAGTGTACACGTGAATGACCTCAGCAGCTTTTCTACGACATGAGAACTGCTTCCCGCCTGAGCTTGCAATCTCCTGATCAGTCCAATGGGCATTTCCCAGTCTTCCTTTTTCAATGGTTGACTGCTCTCTTTCCTATTGTTTTCCTCTCAGGCTTTTCCTTGGTCTCCTTTAAAGGCGCTCTTCTGTGGCCTGTTCATGAGTGTTACTGTTCTGCTTCCCCTCTGAACACTGCCAGCTCACCCCAGTAGCTCCAACTACCTCATATGTGCTGACACCTGTATCTTGAGTCCAAACGTCTTTCCAGAACTTCAAACCAGCTTCTGGACATTTTATCTGAGTGTACCACAAGCACTCCAGACTCAACATGTCCATCACTAAACTTTCCCTCAAACCAACACTTCCCCCTCTCCTGGCTCTCAATGATACCCCATCCAAGCCAAAAACCTGAGTCATTTTTTATCCCCTTCTTAGTTTCGACCAATCACCACCCAGGTGCCCACCTTTCATTACAGCTGCTGCAGTCATTCACTTCCCGTTTCTTCACTGCACCACCCGAGTCCAAGCACCATCATCTCAGGGGTGAAGTGCTGCAGTTGGCTTCTACATGGTCTCCCTGCCCTTCATCTTGCTCGCTTTCTAGTCCATTCTCCACATTATCCTCAGAGCAGCCTTTTTGTAAAATTCTGATCCTTCCTCTGCCCTTCAGTAGCTCCTAGTTTTCCTCAGAATAAAATTCAGACTTTCCAAGTCATCCTTTTGCCCCCTTTTGCACTCTCTTCATTTTCTTTCTCAGCCTTTGCACGTTTCCTCTGCTGGAACGTTGCTGTCACTGCTATACCCACCGCTTTGTGCCCCTTCATCTATCTTATTCATCCTTCAGGTATTAGCATAAAATTCCCACATTTGGGAAACCTGATATTTTCTGCCTAGGCTGCTAGGACCTTGTGCCCGTCAGGGTTCTTGGTTGCAAAGAGAAACTTACTATGGACAAACTAAGATGAAAAGGAATTTATTAGAACTCAAGGGGTCCACAGGAAGCACAGAGAACCAGGTTTAAAAATGAATGGGGGACTTCCCTAGTAGTAGAGGGATAAGAATCCACCTGTCAATGCAGGGGACACAGGTTCGATCCCCGATTCTGGAAAATCCCACATGCTGCGGGGCAACTAAGCCCGCGGGCCACAGCTACCGAGTCTGCACTCGAGAGCCTGCGAGTCGCCAGCTACTGAAGCCCCTGGGTCTAGAGCCTGTGCTCCACGACAGGAGAAGCCACCACAGTGAGAAGTCCTCGCACTGCAGCTAGAGAGCGCCCCGCTTGCTGCAACTAGAGAAAGCCCACAGGCAGCACGGAAGACCCAGGCTAGCCAAAAACAAAATTGTAAAAATGAGTAGACTAAGGGGAGGTAGGCCGTCCTGTGTCAGAGAAATAGCCTGTCTAGGGCAGTGCTGTAAAACCAACCCTACAGACTTCTTAGCATCCCCTGCCTGTCTCTGAATGAACTGCCTAGTGACATCAGGTCCGGGTCAGAGGCCTGGGCAGAAACCTGCAGTTGACTTAGGTCACGTGTCCACCCCTTGCCACCTTCGTTTCCTTTGGTGGACCAAGGATCTGGCTTTTGTGTCAGGCAGACCCCAACTCCCAGCAATGCTGTGTATGTGAAGGGGAAGGGAACTCTGGAAGAGATGTGGATGGACAGCTGGGGGGGATAAAAGGTCATTGTCCATTAGGAGTCCTCTCTACCCCATTTCTCCACCTAGAACTTACTACACTGTATTGTGAACACCTGCTTGCTCCCTTTCTTTCCACTCTCTACTCCAAGAGGAAGTGGGGAGTGTCTCATTTGTTGCTCTATTCCCAGTGCCTAGCACAGTGCTGGGCAATATTAGGGATCAACAAATAGGTATGGTGTGCAACATGAATCTAGGTTTTGTGGAACCCGAATTTTATGCAGTTAAGGGTGGAGGAGAAGTTGTGGCTCTTAAAGAACACAAAATTGGGTTCACGGTCCATAGGAGCCCTGTATAAGGAATGGTCCTGAGCTGTGAGCTTTGTTCTGGGCCAAACTTGGTAACTGTGAGCTTTGTTCTGGGCCAAACTTGGTAACTCTGAGTGACAGACTAGAGTTTATACGCTACATTATAATAATTTTCATACCTATTTGTACCCACTAGGCAGAAACTAAAAACAGGGTATTTGTCAAAAATCCTCGTAGAAGGGACTTGACATTTTCTCATTTGTGGCTGCCCTGGCCCTGCTGGGCTTCCCAGGTGGTGCTAGTGGTAAAGAACCCACCTGCCAATGCAGGAGACATAAAAGATGTGGGTTCAGTCCCTGGGTTGGGAAGATCCCCTGAAGGAGGGCATGGCTACCCACTCCAGTATTTGCCTGGAGACTCCCAAAGACAGAGGAGCCCGGTGGGCTACAGTCCATGGGGTTGCAAAGAGTCAGACACGACTGAGGCAACTTAGCACACGTGCACGGCCCTACCATTTCCCAGTGCTTCCAATCCAATCCCAAAGCACCCAATTCCCAACATCCCATTAACTTATTCATTTGCACACGCAAAAATAGGTGCCTCATTTGTGCCAGCCGGGCACCTGGGGCTGGAACACAGCATGAGGAAGATGCCATCTCTCCCCGCAGGGAGCCCGCTGTCCAGCAGGGGAGCTGATGGGAGCGGAGCCTGTGCCCCCAGGGCAGGCGCTGGACACACTGAGATGGGAGGACGGGACCTCCTGAGGGGAGAGGAGGAAGCATCCAGAGAAGCTGAGACTTCAAGGAAGAATGGCTTTCCCAGCAAACGTCTGAGGGAGGGCTTTCAAAGGCACAAGTGGGGAACCCAACTCCACTTGTCTCCTGGCCCCACAGAGCTTTACTCTCCCTTCCACTTGACACCAGGACAGAGTCCACTTCCAAATGAGGGGGCGTCTTTCATCTTCTGCTGGAGAACAGCAGCTGTTCAGCGGGGCCAGAAGGACTAGGAATCACAAAGCTCTTTCACATTTATCCCAGTCGATTTTGAGACTTCCAAGAAGCATCCTCCAAAGAAAGCCAGGGCTCTTGCCAAGGGGACTTCTCAGCACGCAGCAGACAGGAGCAGAAACAGGATGCTGAAGTCACATAGGCTGCCCAGACCCGCAGGCTGTCCTCCCAGCCTACATCACCTGGAGTTAGTCCAGGATGGTGGGATAGAGGAAGGCCACCTATCAGGATGCTGTCTCTATCGCGCCCTCTACTGAGCTCCCAGGAGAAGACACTCCTCCTTGGCAGAAAGGTACTGTATCCAAGGAAAGGCCAATACCTATTGGACATGCTCTTCAGTGGAAGAAGAGACAGTGGGAATTTTGGCCTCAACTCTAGACGGTGTAACAATGTTACTGATAAGCAGTGAATCCCTGAGGGCTGTTCAGGTCTCCATGGGACATGCAGAGTCATAGATCAGAGCCTGCATCCCAGCTTCCCCATTAATCAGTTCTATGAGCTTAGGTCAACAGCTTTACCTCTGGGCTTCATTTTCCTTAAATGTGAAATAATCCTTGGTGTGTCCACCGGCGAGAGTGGTTGTGAAGAGACAGATAGGTAATGAAAAACGGTGTTGTTCAGGTATGGGATTGCTCTCCAAGTCCATTCATCTCATAAATATTTATTAAGTCTCAGCTATGTGCCAGGCACTATTCCAGTGGTTATACCAGGAAATAAGGGAAAGTCTCCTTAGGAAGCAAACACTCTAGGTGATAGGAAAGAGAGAGAACAAACACATATATACTGTCAGTAGTAAAGAGTGCTTTACGTGAAGAAATAAAGAGAAGAAGAGGTAAGGAGGGGCACACATGCTACTTGAAATAGGGAGGACGTGACCTTTGAGCAAAGATCTACACAAAGCTAGGGAGTGAATTATGCAGATATCTGCAGGAAGTGGGGGAGGAAAGTCGCCAATGGCCCTCAGATGGGAACACTGGTGGAGTGCCTGAGGGTCAATGCAGGGGTCAGTGTGACTGAATAGACCAGGGGCCTGAGGCTGCAGAGGGGCAGGGGCGACCTGTAGAACTCGTAGGACATAATTATGGCTTTAGGTTTTTTCTAAGTGGAGTGGACTGTCTTTGGAGGATTCCTATTATTATTTATCAATGATGTTAATAACATTAATACTATCCAGTGCTATGCTATGGCATATTATTATGATTATTCTAACTAATGGGGCTTCCCAGGTGATGCTAGTGGTAAAGAACCTGCCTGACAATTCGGGAGACATAAGAGACATGGGTTCAATCTCTGGGTGGGGAAGATCCCCTGGAGAAGGGAATGGCAAGCCACTCCAGTGTTCTTGCCTGGAGAAGCCCATGGACAGAGGAGCCTGGCGGGCTACAGTCCACGGGGTGGCAAAGAGTCAGACGTGACTGAACGACTAACAGATGTTCTAGCTAATATTTCTTGGGCATTTAGCCTATGCCAGGCTGGACTAGGAACCATTGCATCTTTCCGACCTCCTTGGGGCAGGTACTGTGCCATTTCTATTTCACTGATGAGGAAACTGAGGCTCTGAGAAGTTAAACACCTTACCCAAGGACTTTCCTTTACTCAGCCCATGAATAGGAGCACCTTCCTCATGCTCTTTTGAAAGTTTGAAGTCACAGAGTCGTGATTTGGACCCTGCATCGCATCTCAAAGAGCAAACCCTCCCCACCACAGGCACAACTACATGTCAAGGGGACAAAGAAGGGGTAAGAAAGTGGAAGAGCCATCCTGGCGGCAGCGAGCCCCTCCTCCCTGGGGTGCACAGAGCTGGTGCAGCACTTCTGAGGGTCGGGCCACAGGCCCGAGGCGAGGAGCAGTCAGCCTCTAAATTCCCCGGTTATGGGTTCAGTTGTGACCCCTCAAAAGATATGTTGATGTCCTCACTCTCACCTGCCAGTATGACCTCATTTGGAAATCAGGTCTTTGCAGATGTCATCAAGTTGTGTCAAAAAGCACAAAGAAATTTAACACAGATTTAACCATTATTCCTGGGGACATGATCACACAATCCAAAGAGCTAGGGAAAAAAGGTAAATGAGCCATTTTAAGGATCATTTTAAAACTCCATACTCTAAACAGAGTTGGAAAATACCCCCCCTACTGGACAAAGGGGAAGGTGGAAGATCCCCATGTGATGCTGACGGGCACTTGTAACTCAGATGCCAGGAGTGATGCTGCTCCTGTAAGTCTTATGATTCCCCCGGAAATGATGTGTGTATTACCAGAGCCGAAGGAGACAGTATCATCCAAGGCCCTACGCCATGCAGCCTGAACTGGCTGTCCATCTTCCCATCGGGCCTCACCCCCACTCAGTTCAGCAAAAACCTGAAGCCCCCTGACATCCACCCTGGACCCTGCCTCTGAACTTCTCCATATATCTGCTCATCTATCCCAATGCCCTGCTTGCAAGCCCTCACTTCATACCCTCTGGGTCCTCGTCCCTGTTATCTGCAATCTCTGAACTTTCCTGCTACTTGTTCTGAGGGAAACTCAGCTGTCCCCAATGCCATTACTTCCACTGCTGTCTCTCCTCTCAAGCCAATGGCCTGGGGGTGGGGGACAGTATCCACCTCGCTTCCCACAAGCTTTTTCCAACCACTTCTGCCCTCCTTTCTTCCAAACCTCAAGATCCTTTGAAGTTTGTACCGTCAGACATCACTAGATCCCTGGCTTGTTGACTTCACTGTTCTTCCTAATAGTAATAAAATAATCTCACATCTTCTCCTCCTTCCCTAAGCTATATCTGACTCTCCCCTCCCCTTCTCCACACCCCAGCCCTAGCTGGTGAAACTGCCTTGCCAGGTTTTTCAGCACCAATGGGAAAAAAAAAAAAAACAACACCGTAGGTGTTCCCCTGGTGAAGGCATATTTGTAATGATACACAACCTTGCTACTCCAAGTATAGTCTTTGTTCTAGTATCACCTGGAGACTTACCCAGTCTCACTCCAGACCTGCTGGATCAGAATCCCCATTGAAGTTTGACGAGCCTCGATACATAACCTGATAGAGCCCCCCACCCCTTGCTGACCACCAACTCAACTTCTAGTTGATCGAGAAGCAATTCTAGTCCCTCCAACTCTTCGTCCCACTGAAACTATCGATTTGCCAACAATTGTCCCCATGTGACTCCCTTCCTTTTACTACGGATGAAAGGTCCCAGCTCTTTCCAAAAGCCAAACTATCTCCGCATTCTTGGAATCCATTCCCTGGGGCCAAATAACGATAAGGGACTTGCAGTCCCCCCACAGGAAACAGGGGTCACTGGCCACAGCACGGCTGTCCCTTGGAGTGCACTCTCAGCTCATATGACAAGTGAGAGCTTCGAAGTTGATTTGAGCAGGGGTTTTGGACAAGATCAGCTGTCTGCAGTGTGCGACTCCAGCAGGAAGTGTCCCCGAATCAGTCTCCTTGGCATCGGAAGAGTGGAATACTGACTTCTGCAATTTCGGTGAACCATAAAAAAAAAGATGCTTGCAACTCCAATGACAGGAAGCTCAGACTAGACTGATAAGAGGGTTGCAGGTGCTGAAGCAAGGTTTGAACATCCATTAAGCCAGCCCCAGCGCTGGTCCTTCCCTAAAGTGCTCATGGCCAAGGGATATGATGGTGCTGCCTTCTCCCACCTCCTTGGCTCTTTCCCATTGCTTTGCTGCCACTGAAGGCTGGAAAGATAAGCAAGGAGCGTGTCTGCACCCAGCAGTGGGCTGCAGCAGGAAATGAAGTCTCCACTTCTTTCCAGCCACGGAAATTGGAGCACTAGTTCCCACTGGAGAAATCAAAGCAGCATTGTTTCAAAGAACAAAATTTCCTAAGAGAGAACAAAGGTTTTGGCACTGAGCTCTTTCGGGAGAAGATGCTATCATAGACACTTCACCTCACTTAGCGGAACCCTGTCTGGGACTAAAAACCAACCCACAGTTTTGTTTATTAAGCTCATGCTCAGAGGAGTCACCGTTTGGTGTTTTCATCAGTGTTTGTGCCTTCACAATTGTCAACATGAGAACAAGATCTGGTGAGCCAGATAAAGGTTTCTAAGAGGACTTCCCTGGTGGTACAGTGGATAAGAATCCATCTGCCAGTGCAGGGGTTACGAGTTTGGTCCCTGTCTGGGAAGATTCCACTTGCCTTGGAACAACTAAGCCTGTGCGGCACAGCTACAGAGCCGGTGCTCTAGGGCCCAGGAGCTGCAGCTACCGGAGCCTGGGCAATCTAGGGCCTGCACGCTGCAACCACCGAACCTGTGTGCAACAGGGAACACGCTGGATTAGTGTCCTATTAACACTCAGGAGACAGAATTGACAAGAAGGTGAATTCACAAATCTATCGCCTGTGGATAAGAGGCTTGAAAATCCAGCATAATGTCTTTTACCTAATAAGTGTCCTCTTCACTGCTTAGCTGTGGACTGCATTAAAAAAAAAATACAGATTTGCCCCCAGCAGTGTTGTCATAGTGGCAATCTAGAATTGATCAACTATGTCAAGAAAAATGAATTAAAAAGATATTTTTCAAAACTCAATATTTTCAGAATGAAAAATGTTACAAAACACCTTTTGCTGTAGTAAACAGAATAAATCAAAGCAAAAGAGTAAATACAAGTATTTCATAAGCAAAACATAAAAATCCATATTGATGGTAGGTTTGAAATAGCAGACTTGATTTCCAATTACTCGACCCAGAAAAACCTTAAGTTACTAATGGAGTTGACACAGACTAGACAACCTTTCTCTGCAATGACCCTGGAATGTATAACCTAAAAGGGTCTCAAGAAAACAACAAAATTCTGTAAAGCAATTGTCCTTCAATTAAAAAATAACTAAATTTTTTTTTTAAAAAGGGTGGGTCTTAGACAACTTTATACTGTAGGTAAGGATACTGAAGCTGAAAAGTCAAGCATTTTGTCACATCAGTGGGGATGACAGTCAGGCTGGAGGCCTGGGCAGCCTTCCTATTGCCGGAGCTTGATGCAAAGTAAGTCTCTGCTGACAGGATGATTTGCTCCACCCCAATCAGTGGACACCCTGAGATCTAGATGAACCGGATTAGCCCGTAGCATATACACACTCCTAACAGTATATGGCGAGCATCACAGCTGACCCGCACTGCTCTAACATACCCAAACGACCAGCGCGTCAGAAACTACCTTTAAAGAAAAAGTTGCTCTGCCCATGCTCCAAATTCTCGTTTTAGGAGCTGACTCTAATCTCCTTGAAATAGTCTTTCCAGACTCTTTTGGCTACCTACTCTCCTAGGGAAGAAATTATTCATGTGTGGGATCAAAACAAGGGATACTTAAGAAGCTCCAGGGAAGTCATATTTCCTGGAGATTAAAAATATTTTTCTCAACAGGAACTAGGAAGAAGCATGCAATTTTAAAAGGATGACCTACGAAGGAGTAACTGACCCAGTACCCCCTTGGACTGAACAAGGATCTGTGAGTTTGATGAATACTGTCAGACATTCAGAATTGATTCAGTGATAGTGAGGACATTACTGGGAATTCACCATAGGTTCATCACTGAATCTAACTTTATAATCCTCACAACAATCCTATGAGTTAGGTATAGTCCTCTGCTATATTGGAATGATTGCCCAGTTAGGAAACTTCATGTTATAAACCTAGTAACTCCAGTGGAGGAAGTGAGTGAGTTTCAGAGTCAGACTAACAGTGGTTTTTCTTACCTCAATTTCAGCAAAATTTATTTTAAAGTTTAATAGCTCAAATAATGTTGGTGGAGCTTGGTCTGATTCTAACGTTTTTTGTTTCTTTTTGAGGGGTGGGGTCGGTGGGGGCCACATTGCACAGCAGAACTTCCCTGACCAGGGATTGAACCTGTAACCCCCTGCATTGGTAGAGTCTTAACCACTGGACCACAAGGCAAGTCTGGTTCAGTTCTGAAGTAGCATCAAAGTCAGTGTAAATAGCATTCTCTAACCGTGACAGATCCAGGTGAGGTTTCCAAACATACAGAGTGAAGAAATGGCTTGTGTTGGACAGAAGGTGGCTACAGGGAAGCAGCTTCCCCCGGGCCAGCGGCTTGTCAGCTGCACGAAACGAGATTCCACGGCTCCTGGACTGCAGGGTCTCTGCTCTTCAGAACTGTTCCCTGCTGCCTTCTGCTGACACCAAGTTCACTAGGAAAAAAAGCGTGACAGTCACTCAGCCATGTCTGACTTTTTGCGGCCTGCCAGGCTCCTCTGTCCATGGAATACTGGAGAGGGTGGCCATTTCCTTCTCTAGGGGATCTTCCCCACACAGGGATGGAACCCTGGTCTCCTGCATTGCAGGTGACTCCTTTACTGCCTGAGCCACCAGCGAAGCCCAAGCCATTTCACCAATTCACCAAGAAACAGAAGGCAAAGACTCCAGTTCAAGTAGGGGACTTGACGGGTCTTGAATTCTTTCCATGGGTGCGCTGAATCTACAGCTACCTATGGGACAATTTTCCCTGAAAAAAAACAAGAAAAGCCTAAAAACTAGCAGAACAACTCCTTCCTATTGGGTACATGAGAAAAAGACCACATTAAACGGGGTGGAAAAGGCTGAGACACAATTTCATTATAAACCCCCAACCCACAATGGGAAGGGAGCCCCAACCCAGAGCTTCTCCCTGAGCAGAGGGTTTGGACTCCACATTGTGCAACCCAACCTATAAGACCTGCTCCTAAGGCGAGCCCCCAGTACATCTAGCTTTGAAAACCAACGGCTCATGCCCCAAAGACCTGTGGGGCCCTGGCATACTGAGAAGTGTCTCCTGAAGAGTTCACATGCAGACTGCTTCACCCCAGGGTCCCGAAGAGAGCAGACTCTGAAAACTGCCCAGACTTTACCTGAGCGAGGTTCGTTTGCTGATTTTAAAGCGTTGGACTGAGGGGCCCTGGCTTGCTGGGGTACTCTCAAGGGATGGAGCCTGGTGGATCCTTCAGCACTCCTTCTGCCTTGCTAAAGCCAGCAGGAACCCTCTTTCTTTTTATCTTAAAAAAAAAAAATCTTTTTTTTTTTTCCTGTGAACACCAGCCCTGAACCTCCCCCACCGGCCTCGCTCCAGCTGGATGCCATCTTTGCTCCCTCGCTGCCCTCCAGAGCCAGCATCTCCTGGAGGGGAGCTGCCAGCCTCGTCTGGTGCCTGGGTTTCTACATCTGGTGACCCAGTTTTTACAGCTGCAGCCCATGTGACGCCTCCTCCATTGCCTGGTTCTGGGGCTGGGGTTAGTCCTTGGGGCCCAGGGGGCTGTAACAATCAGATAAGTAGTTATCTTTGGCACACATCCATTCCCCCATCCCCAGCGGCACAGACAGCAGATTGAAACTTACCCGCTCTTTGTGTTGAAAGATGCCTATTTTCTTGCCCAGGAGCTGTGGCCTGAGGGGCAGGTGCACTTCAAGGGCCCTTCTGGGGAAGCTAAGGCCTGACGCCATTTTTGCACTCTCTCTCCGCCTTGCCCCAGCTCACCTGTATCTTAAATACCTTCCACTGAGACACCGACGGGTGTCAGCAGACCCTCCTGCTGGGATCTATTAAAAATGAAGCAGGCTGTATGGACAAGCACCAAGGTTTGAGAGACAGCCAAGAGCAAGGGCAAGATTAACGATAAAGTTCATCTGTTACTGTGTATCATTACAAAATATTTTTTCTTGTGATAAGAACTTTTAAGATCTCCCCTTTCAAATATGCATTACAGTATTCTTAATTGTAGTCTCCATGCTGTACATTAAATCCCAAGATTTATTTATTTTATAACTGGAAGTTTGTACATTTTGACTTCCTTTACCCTTTCACCCACATTCCCCCACACCGGCCTCTGACAGCCACCCATCTGTTCTCTGTGTCTATGAGCTTAGGTTTGTTTGGCTTTGTTTTTTAGATTCTACATATGAATGATCATAGGATATTTTTCTGACTTATTTCATTCAGCATAACGCCCTCAAGGTCCACCTGACTCATTGCAAATGGCAAGACTTTTTTTGTGTGTGGCTGAGTAGCATTTCATTGTGTGTGTGTGTGTGTGTGTGTGTG